>VWZT01002842.1:71403-100853 GCA_013397055.1 Pachycephala philippinensis
TTATTATTATTATTTTATTATTATTATCATCACATTTGTTGTTGTAAAATACATCAAACAGTGCAGATGGTCCCTTTATTTCCTTACAAATCCCTACAATGAAGGAGGGCAATACAGATTTACAAAAATTAACACTGTTGTGTGATGTGTCCAACATCCATGTGACCTCATGAATGACTGATCTGCTCTAACAAATCTCCATTGCATTCTTTCTCAGGATGTTGTACTTACTTCCTTCAACTTTGCAGCAAAAGTATTAGAATTGCAGCTCCTGTGTCATCCTTGCATGACATCAGCAACCCCCTTATTAACACATATATAAGTGGTTCCCATTTGAATTTGTGTAAACATTTTGTGCTATTCAGCTAAAAATCACTTCATTTTGCACCTGTCCCTTCCTCAGTTTAAATAATGTGCACATATTTCTCCTTCCTGCTATTGTTCTCCCATATAGGAAAAGTAAGAAGATCCACAGTGGGCAACTTGTAAAGGAAATTACATTAATGTATACTGGAAAAATGCATTAATAATAAATGACTTAGCATGGAGAAATAGTCAGTCAACGTGTCTTGGTGTCAGTTTGCCTCTTACTTGGAAAAAGGTGACTATTTATTTTGCACAGCTGCTTCTTCTCAGGAAAACCACCTTCCCTCGAGTCACATACAACAGAGAAATAATTTTAAGAGAACAAGTTCCAGAAACTTTGTTTTCAAAGTATTAGTAGGAAGCGATCGGAATGGTTAACCTCTTTTATTGTGGAGTCTAAAGCATCTCTAGTCACCCTGGTAGCAAATGTGAGGGAGGACGTCAGTACCTGTCTGGACAAACTGCAGATTCACATGACATCAGCCTTCATAGGTGAGCATCCTAAATCTGTCGGAAAAATACCATTTTCATGCAATGACATAAGATCTTGGAGAGAGCATTAAGAACATAATTCCTTCAGTGATGAAACTTTTGTAGCTATGGTGAGGTATGAAGGTCTATTTTTAGTCCTGCTGCAGAGACAAGGTGCAAGAACAGGAAATTCTGACTTTCTGATTTTGCATTTAGTGAAGATAGGTTTCAGTTTTGTTCACTGAAATATGTTTGTACAGCATGTGAGCATTTTTCAGACATTTCAGGAGCTTTCCTAGATACAATATTGGTCAGGTAATACTTCACTTCTTGCTGCTGAGAACCAGGGACACCAAACTTGGGGCATAATACCAAAGAGTATAACATGTATTCAGAATAGAAAAGTCCATCATTTTTAGTACATATGATGGGACTTTTTTAAAATTTATTTTGGTAATGTGTGTATTGTGAGTCAAGAGAAGTAAATACTTTTAACAACAAAATTCTTTTAATTGTTCTCTTATGTGTAGAGGTGGATGGACGAAGGTAACTATAAGGTCTGGGGCATCTTTAAAATACATACATAAATAACTTCTAGCATTATTCTGTATTTCCATTACTGCTTGAATCTATTCCAAAAATGCAATCACTTTGATAGAATAACAGTTTATGAAGTTTTTAGGAGCTAACATCTCATGCTCTAAATGATAGAGGGCATATTTTTATTTTATCAGTGTCACAGTAAGACACATATTAATTTTGTGAACAAAAGCCTTTACACAAGAATATGTTTCCTCAATGTTCTGTATTCTGTTAGCTGAAACTAAGGTCATAGCCAGATGAAGTTGCAGAAGCAGTGGTGGAGTTTAAGCAGAGCACCTTTTAAGTGCTTACAAGTTTATTGTAACCAGTAGATGCTTGTTCTATCAGCAAGTCCAGTACAGAATTCAGCAGGTATGCAATACAAATCAAAGATCTCATTTACTTGCGAAGTATCCATAACAGCAATATTTTTGTACAGGTGTTGAACAGAGAGAAGAATCATGTTGAAAATACCTGTTGTGGGTTGACGCTGCTGCCAGGCACACACCAGAGCTGCTCACTCACTCTCCTCTACAAACTGCACAGAGGAGAGAAAATTTAACAAAGGGTTCATGGGTTGAGATAAAGACTGGGAAAGATCTGCCACCAAATCCGATTACAGGCAAAACAGGTATCACGTAGAGCTATGAAGTGAATTTATCACTAACAAAATCAGAGCAGGATAATGAGAAGTAAAACAAACCCTTAAAAACATCTTTCCCCCACCCCTCCCTCCTTCCCAGCTCTGCCTCCTACCCCAGTGGCACAGGGAGACAGGGAATGGGGGTTATGGTCAGTTCATGACCCGTGGCTTCTCCCACTGCTCAGGGAGAGGAGCCCTTCCCCTGCTGCACTGTGGGGTCCCTCCCATGGGAGACACTTCCCCATGATGTTCTCCAACATGAGTCCATCCCATGGTCAGCAGCCCTCCCCAGACTGCTGCAGCCTGGGTCACTCTTGCACAGGGTGCAGTCCTTCAAGGAAAGCATGGGAGCAGGGCCTCTCTCTCCACAGGTCTCCTACTGGATCACAGCCTCCTCTCAGACATCCACCCACTACAGCATGGGGTCCTCCATGGGCTGCAGGTGGATCTCTGCATTCCCTATGGATCTCTATGGGCTGCAGGAGAACAGCTGCTTCACCATGGGCTGCACCACGGCCTGCAGGGGAATCTCCACACCTGAAACATCTCCTACCCCTCCTTCTTCACTGACCTCGGTGTCCACAGGGTTGTTCTTCTCATATGTTCTCACTCCACTCTTCTCTGGCTGCAATTACAACTGTCCCACAACTTTTGTTTTGATTTCTTCTTAAACATGTTATCACAGAAGCTTTACCACCATCTCTAATTGGCCCAGCCTTGGCCAGCAGCATGTCCATCTTCAGAGCCATCAGAGATTGGCTCTGCTGGACATGGTGGAAGATTCCAGCAGCTTCTCACAGAAGCCACCTCTATGGCCTCCCTGCTGCCAAAAACCAGGCCATGCAAACCCAATACATTACATAAAATATGGATCCAAGTAATTGGACTTAGGTAACCCGTGCTTACTGGGTCAATGACAAACTTGCAGTTATCCAGCTAACACATCAGAAACATTACCTACATTCCTCTTTACATCCACAGTATGTAAAGAATTAATGTTATTTATATGTCACTCAATAGACTCAGTAAATTTTAAGTAACTATTGCCCAGATGAAACATGTTTCCTAGTTGTTTGGGGTTTGGTTGGTTGTTTTTTTGTTGTTGTGCGTTTTTCGGTTTTTTGGGGGTTTTTGTTTGGTCTGTTTTTTGCTTTGGCTTTTATTTCAGGGGGGTGGGTTGTTTTGGTTTGGTTTGGTTTGGTTTGGTTTGGTTTGGTTTGGTTTGGTTTGGTTTGGTTTTCTGCTCTGTGATTAGATTTTGTTCTGTGGAATATCCAGCATAACTAGCACTTGCTGTCTGGGTCCCCAGCTGAAGAAATTTTCTCCTATGTAGATAGGGTGTGCTCTCACTTGTCACTCTATATGTGACATAGAGAATTTTGAGATACAGCCCTTTTTGCATTGCCTGAAAAGTTCTTGCTTTTTCTTGCCTTCACTTGCCTTCTGCTGTTGCTGATTCAGCATGATGATATCTGTATTACCAGGTCTGATTCCAGGTGTAAATACTTCGTAATACTGTGAGCTGATCTCACATTATTTCAGTTACCGTATTTCAAATTGCACATGCAATTACCCGGTCCCATGAAACAGCAAAATACCGTTCTGTGGATTTGCCCAGTTTCTGTCTGTGCTGCTGAAATTTATAGCCTACAACTACAATGTAAAGTTTACGGACACAAAAAGATGTTCTATGCCAGAAGAGCAGTATCACATTCATCATTAAGGAGAGGAAGTGCACAAAGAACCAGATGCCTTTCAGTGGAGCATGCAAGCAGAACATTTTTTTTCTCAGAAAGCCCTTTGGCCTTACTGGTTTTCAAACATTTGAATCCATCAGTAAACTTAATTACAGTCTCGTCCTAGCTTCACAGAAAAAGACACAGATGGGTCCAGATGTAGCAAGACACCTTTACCGCTGTTTTGCTGCAAAAATGGTGAATTCAGAGTCTCAATTTAGTCCATATATGTAAAGGAAGAAGAAACAATAAAGAATGGCTGCAGCTACAAGCAGCAGCAGCTGCAGTTGTGAAATGAATGAAGAAAGATCCCTCTATAGTAGAGGCCTCTGCCTCCTCTCTTACCTGGCAGAGCATGAGGCATGTGCTGAGCAGTAATACTGCCCCCATAGAGAGAGACAAAACTGTGTGCACAGATAAAGATCAATACAGGGAGAACTGCTTCCTTGAAGGTCACCAAAATAACCTTGCCAGTGACGAGGCATGAATCTTAAAAAAAAAAAAAAAAAGTGGCATTTATTGACTCATACAGTGAGGAAAATAAGTTAGATTAGAACACGCCAAAATTAGCTTTGTGCAATAAATTGTAAATCTGCTGTGGATTGTTCTATGCTTCTGGACTGAATTTTCCCCTCTTACTCAAAAAGGCAGTATTAAGAAATGTCTGATATTCTCAGTTTTATACTTTCATTTTTGCCCTTAAGGTCATTTAGAGAAACAGGAAGTATTTTCATGTATTAAGATTCTGCTTATTGTTTAAACAATAGCATTTGCTGAGCTGGCCTTTTAAACACATTTACAAGGTCTACAGACTGGGTGCTTGGGGTTGGAACCCAGTGAAAAATTCTCCTACAGCAGAAGTAATTAGAGCTGAGATGAAGCACAGTGGCACACAACAACTTACACCAATGGGTCTGACTTCTATGTTTTCTTGATTTCTGCAGAAGTCCAGGTGCTTCATGTGTCTGCATGAAGTCATCTGAGATACTGTAATACAAAATTAGTTCTATTTCAAGATAAGGTATGTTTTATGCAAGTTTTCAGATTAATTGTCAAGATTTAAGAATCTTTGTGTTTAGAAGACATGTAGGAAAAATACAAGATCACATCGCTTCCCATCATCCTTCTATACAACTATTTCTGGCACAAGGAAGGGCTTGTGAAGTAAACCACCCTGGTTAAGAACACTTACAGTGACTTGACTGCGACTTGACTAACAAGAGCTATTAATTTCACAGCAGGAAGTCACCAAGATACCATACAGCTGCCAGCCAAAACTGCCAACAACACTTTTATGGAAGGTATCCAGTCTGAGGTGCCTCATTTCTCGGACAACTTACATTGTTCAATTTTCTGAGCTGCCAGACAGCACAGAAAACCCATGTGAAACAGTATCTGAAATTCTGTCCCTAAATTTCCAGAGATGGTCTCTTTAAAACTGAGCCAAGTATCAACATTTTGGCTGTAAGTACATATTTGCCTGTAAAATACATGGAATAATCCCATCACATGAATGTTTCTTCTTAGACCCTTGTTGTTTCTGGCTAGAAGCTGAGGAATCAGTATGGCTAAATTATCTCAGGTGTTTCTAAGGAACAGATTTCAGTTCTCACATGAGTTTTTGGTTATGGTCACAGCAGCATATTGAGAATATACCTCTACTTGCACTCAGAATCAGAGAGAGATCGTAGTCTCTCGTGCTACCCACAGGAATTTTTCCAAGGTATTGCATAGTAGACCTGCTTGAATTATTCAGCATTACAATAATTTTCAATGTGTTTCCTCTTAAATGTGTCTATTTATTGGAAGCATACTGGGCTATTTAGTAGGGTATCATGGGTGTTGAAAGAAATGGGAAACATACTTGGCATAAATATGAACCAGATGATTTGTTACTACCCTTCCTCATTTCTTTTATTTGCCCTGATTCACACCAGGAGTCGTGACTGCAGCCAGGATAGGAAATCAGCTCTGATGAAGTAAACACACAGTGATGTACTTTTCTTCTGCCATGGAGAAGCAGGTCTTGTTTCCTCTTCCCCAACACCCTGTTTTCATGGGTCTCCTTTCTGAGTGTGCAAGTTTAAGAATAGAAATATTAAGAAACCAAACAGAAGAACAGAACAGCACGACTCTAACTTGCAGCTCCCAGGCTGTCTGCATGAATGCCTAGACTAATTACAGGAGCAGTCTTGCTCAAAACACACACTAATGGCCTGAGGCACTATATATAGAAATTACCTTGAATATTTGAAAGACAAAACCCACATGTGTAAATTACTCTGTGCAGCTAACAGGAAGATTTTCAGCATGTAAACATTTAGGGAAACAAAATGTTATAACAACATGGATGATAATTGCCAAATGGAACACACTTTTAGACCTCTTGCTAAATTATGGGGAAGGAATACGCCCAAGCACAACAGTGGAGGAACAAATTCACACCTGGCTTCATATGTGAGCACAAGAGAAAAGAAACACACTGACTTGTCACCCTGGGACTGGAGCCAACATCTGACTGCTCAGATTTGGAGAGAAAGCAGCTTGTTGTTCGGGCATCCAACCCTGAGTGAAGGAGAAGAGACAGCACAGCAAGTCCAATATTACCTATAAGTCTTAGACAAAACATACTCTCACACAGGAACAATCAGAGCCAGACTGGGATATTGCTTCTTATTGCTGCTATTTCAGCAGTGTGAAAAGTCTTTTCTTGATCTGGACATTTCTAGATATGTCATCAGGATCTGGAAAAACCTCATCAGACAAATATCCTTGAGAAAAACATCATGAACGCTCCAATCCCTAGGATTTAAAGGAAAAGAAATGGCTAACTATGTAAGTACTCCATTAGATAACTGGAATGGGAAGTACTGACTTGGTTCAGGAAGTTGTACATACACTCTGACCCTAAGGAAAAGATATTTAAAAGAATAGTGTAAATATAAAAGGAACATTAATGAAGTATATGGAACTTCAAATTGTGAACTATTTATTGTAGAGATTCACCTGTAGCAGAAGGTGACTAATTATATTTACCCAGTAGGTAAGAAGTAGTCTGTGGGCAGAATAGAACGGAGCAGCGGTGAGTTACTTAAAATCACCTGTCAGTGCAAGAACAGCTCTTCGCTCCACTCTCTGGAGATCACAGTGCTTTTAGGCACTCCAACTTAAGGAGAAAATAATAAAAGCCAGTTACTACTGCAAGCCCTAATTTGGAGTGGTTCTCAGCCCATACCTAAAACACTCAGGCATGTTAGGAGTAGGCAGGAACAGGAGCTACCTGTAATCATGTGTGAAGCAAAAGAGTTAACTGAAAATACATGTTTCTTAAAAGGAATAAAAAGTGAAAGAACAAGGTTGATTTCACTGGTAGAAAAGCGAGCTACACCCACATGGCTACAATTGCATAGGCAAGGCTTTTAATTTCCTTTCTCTGATGATGTTTCATGCTATTCTCTGCTGATATGTAATAGGGGGTGGGACAAGATAAGCTCCAGAAATCTCTTCCATTGTAAGTTACTCTATAGTTTGGTGCTTAGTTTGTAAGAAATAAAAAAAATCAACCCAAAATAGAGGTGTTACTGGGATGGTTACAAACACATGTAAAAAAAAAAAAAGAAAAATCTAAAGCTGTCTTTGGTAATGTAAATATTACAAGGCACCATACTTTTCCCATCACATTCTTCAAGGTAGGAAACTGCTTTGTCTGGTAGTGCAGAAAAGATAAAGATATGTGAGAACTCAAGGGAGAAATGCCTTGCAGTCCAGTTGAGCCCACGCAAAGGTGCATGTGGTGTAAACTCTCAGGCCTGAAATTTGACATGCTGAGGTTTTCATCTGCATAACTGTCCATAAAGAGCTGCATTAGAGTAACAGACACTGAAGGTTCTTTCCTAAATTCAAACATACACTTTTCTTAGCACTTTGTGAGAAGTTTTTCAAAGCTTTTATTTGCCAATGCTTACAAATCTTAAACCCTTCCAAAGGGTAGTAAAAGTGCAGCAGAGCAAATTTTGTGGTCTGAATTTCCCCTGAAAGTACTTAACCACTATGGCAATTCTGTAGATGTATCATCCTTTCTCCATCACAGTTCTCTTTTTCTGTCATTCTGATGTGAGAACTGATAAAGCTTCAAACATAAAGAAGAAGTTCCCAACAATGTCTCTGCCTTTTATTTCTCCTTTTTATTCCTCCCTTCCCTTTACCCCTCCCCAAGTGATGGTATTATAGAGAAGGAGGATGAGAAGTTTCCGAAACTATTTTGCTCATGTTTAAGCATACACTTAGGACTTTTTAAATTATGTGAAGTGAATTTGTGAACTGATTCTCTTTCCTGTTCTAACAGGTTATGCTGGATTCGCTGTCTCCAGTTCTGCAGCACATGGTGGCTAAAAGGAATGTAGGACCACTCTTTCTAACAGTTAAGTCAGCAACAAAAAAACCCACCATTAAAATTTTACCATCTAGAGCAAGGTTCATTTACTGTCATAAAGCTGAAAAAAGTGTTAGAGCACTTGTAAGAACTTGCAGATTGAATAATTGAAAGGGAGCTGTTATTTGGTGTGCTGGTTCGGGCTGAGGTAGAATTAATTCTCAACTCAGTGGCTGGCATGGGGCTGTGTTTTGGATTTGTGCTGATCTCAGGGTTGATAATACAGAGATGTTTTTGCTGTTCCTGGGCAGGGCTTACACAGAGCCAAGGCCTTTTCTGCTTTTGGTACTGCCACACTGGGGAGGGGATTGGGGGTGCTTAGGAGATTTGGAGGAGACACAGCCAGGACAGGTGACCCCAACTGACCAAAGGGATGAGCACCACGCTCAGTGTATAAAGTGGGAGGAAGAAGGAGGAGTGGGGGCATATCTGGAGTGGTGGCATTCGTCTTCTGCAGTAACCATCTTGCATGATGGGGCCCTGCTCTTCTGGAGAACTGCCAGGGGGTTGCATGCCCATGGGAAGCAGTGAGTGGATTCCTTGTTTTGCTTTGTTTGCATATGCAGCTTTTCTTTTCCCTATTAAACTGCCTTTATCCCATGGGTTCTCCAGCTCTCACCCTTCTGATTCTTTCCTTAATCCCTCTGCTGAGGGAGTGAGTGAGCAGCTGTGTAGGGCTTGGCTGCTGGGTGGGGTTAAACCATAATACTTGGGAATTCTCACTCAGCTAATTCAAGTATTACTATTAAGTTATCTTCTCCAATATTCTTTTCTAAAATTTTCTATCAAGATTGGTGCTGCCAAGTCTCCTGCGACAAGACATGTCCAGTTTCTAAAGTAAATGTGATAATTTGCTAGCCTGAATTGCCTAGCAAACACAAGACTGGTAATTTTCTATTTCATTTTGGTGTTGCAGTTTCTGCTGGATATAGGTGAGGCCCTAATCTCTCTTCAAGCACCTCACACAGGTCAGTGGGAGTGAGAGTCCACAACTTCCCTTAACTGCATAGAAACTGAAAACAAGGACTAGCTTACCACTTAGGAAACTGGACACAAAAAGTTCACCTTACATCCATCTAGAATACAAAACCTTGAAAAAACCACCTTCATGTAAACTAAGACGGCAATTTCTTTTCTGGATTAGGTGCTGGAGTGGTTGCAGGGCTGGCTGCTGCAAGCATACATCCTCTTGTGATGGAATTAGCCAGACTAGCTATCATCATGGCTATTTGTAGAGCACATGGCTGTCATATGATTTGGGAATTTGCACTACTATATTCTGGGTACAAAAGGGGCAACAGAGAGGCCAGGTTTGAGTCCAGAACTTTCATTGTAACTCATAACCCTGACACCTTCAAGTGAGAATTGGGGCCAGGATGGGTAATCACCAGTCTCAGTATCGAAGAGACTAAAAAGAGAACGTTTTCCATACAATTGTGTAGAAGACAGCTACATCATGGTGTTCTGCAAACATGAAATCTTCATTTGTTTCTCACAAGACAGGATAGTCAGTAGGTCATCCAGATGTATAACAGAACAATTCAGTTTGAAATGGACCTCCAAATCCCAGCTCAGAGCAGGTCTAATCAGGTCAAGTTTCCCAGGGCCATGTCCAAGTTCCAGGTGAGTCTTGAAGGCCTCCAGGAACAGAGATTTTACATCCTCTTCAGGTAAACTCTTTCAATATTTCATCTCCCTCATGACAACTTCTATCCCAGTACCCCATCAGGACCTTCCATGTTTCAGCTTATGGCCATTGTGCCCAATCCTACCACCATGCATTTCTGAGAGCAGTCTAGCTCCACCGTCTGTTTGTCATCTAATCAGGATTTGAGATGGGTCCCAAGTTGCACTGCTTTTACAGGGAAGTGTGAGAGCCTTGCTGTTTGCCACATTCAGCTGCACTTTCTTGTGCCCTCAGTTGTCTCCAGGTTGTGGTAACCCTTCCTGGCATATATCACACAAAGCCCTCCTCACTAGGTTAGGAAGCTTGTTTGCAAAGACCCCCTTTGTCAAGCAAACCCCAACCTAACCACCAGTTCTCATTAAGACTGTGGTCACAGAAGCCAAAGGCTTGTCTGTGAGACAAGCCATACAGCCAGGCTGTGACACTCTGTCACACTTAGTCCACTTAGACCTTGCCCTCTCTTGTAGTCAGGATCTGACAGACATCATCTGTCCCACTTGCCCTTTACCCTCCTCCCAAGTGTAGCCATCCTCAATGCACTCCAGGTTGCTCCCAGCAGCATTACAGGTGCCCACATGGAATATCAGCAAAGGTTAAAAATCCAAAGGATAAACAAGCCTGGGCAGCACCTCCACATCTTCTAGACTGGTTGCTGGATTAGTGCCTACATCTCCATAGGAAGGAGTCTCCTGTAACTAAGAGATGGCTTTTACAATTCATGCAGACACAAGGTTCAGGCTCAGCTGACTTTGAACCCATACATCTGATCTGTGCACACGGTCCCTAACTCAACTTCCCTCTAGTATCAGTGCTCCTGCATTTATTTTGAGTTGCTGCTTGGCACGACAACTTCAAGGCTGACCTTGCCTTGTATACACAAGGGTTTGTAGTTAGAACATCTGTACTTGGAAAAAACCAGCATCTCTGCTTGGGGAGTTGAAGTCAGACTATCTCCGTTTTTACTGAATGTGCTGCTGGAATTATTAGGAGATCCAGACAACTGCATAGAGGAAAGACATAACAAAAGTCCCTGAGGGTCTACAGCCAACTTCAATAGCACAAGCAAACATAGGTAAGAAAATAGCACTATATTTCACACGAAAAACATGGGACCAGTACCAGTAGTACTAGTAGCAGTTTTAAGTCTTCCTAGTTCATCTCGCTGCTTAAATTTATCATTCAGATGAAAATGAAGTTACTTAAAAAGTAGTCTGTGAGTAGGCAATCAGACATTTGCTGAGTTCAAAATGCTGTTCATAAGCAGCAGGTTAAAAGAAACAGAAGATGAAGGCAGTGAATGACATCTTCTTTTAAAAACTTATTCTAAGGAGAACGTGAGAGTAAAAGGGCATGCAAGCAGCCACAACAGATGTAGTTTAAAAACAAACAAGTGTCTTAATTAGCAATAAAAAAAATTTAAAAGGATGCAAACCTGAAGCAACCCTGAAAAAAAGCCTGAAAGAAAAACAAAGTTAAGTATCTTTAGACCTATGCACGGTAGGTGTCCCTCCTTTCTACTCTGCTGCAAACTTCTAACAAATCTTTGTTTCATGTTATTTAAACTTGTTTAAAAGGTACATTAAATACGTGAAAGCTCTTCTTGAGGCCTCGAAGCATTCCTGAGGTCTCCAGCAATGACTAAGCCTTTCATATTAATTTTTATTGTGTTGAAGCAGATAATTAACTTGGGGGAAACACAAAAAATGTGCACCTTCATCACCAAGACTCAAGATGTTTGTGGAAAGAAATATGAAAAACAACTAAGTATTAACTCATGGAGAAAAGCAGAAGCATCTACGGCAGAGGAATATCAGTTCTTTGAAGACGGCACACAATCCAGATCCTCTCTGAACATAAGAATGAAAGTTTTCAAAATTCAAGTCAGAAAAGTGGTCCAAGATTCTCCTAAAGGATAGCAATGTAAGCATTCATAATTGTCATTGGTGTACAAGAAGCAACATCAACAGCCTGTCATCTAGTTCATTGATTAGGATTTCTACAGAATACCATAATCCCTGTACTGTGATCATTGACAAAGATGAGTTGTTTCAATAAATGCTGTAAGTTTCAAAGTAAGTGCTGTAAATCCCTAGGTTTGCAGTCATTGCCAACCATTACCAACAATACAAGGCAGCTTTCTATTGCCTGGTTTTCCATTTTAAGATGGCACACATTAAGCATAGGGCAAACCATTCATTCTGCCCCGCCCTTACATAAGTGACACTGCAGGCCATCCCTGGAAATAATGTTGGCAGGAGAGTATGGTCAAGAAACGCCACCTGCTGTCTCCTGGATTACTGTTCCAAAAAGCTGCCGCAGTGTAAGGACATGCACAAAACTCATGTTTCATTTTACTGGANTGGATCCTCATCTGAGCTACTTATTACACATAACATTTTAAGCAGCACTTCCTACACAATCTCTTGCTGTGAAACCTAGAGAAAAAAACGCAGCAATTCACTTTGAAATGTAAATGCCTTGGGGTTTTTTCCAGATTTTTAAAAAACAGGTAATTGATTTTAAGAATGTTGACTTCTCTTTAAGTTCAAGGTTCATCACTGATAAAAACTTAGTATCAGCTGCAGTAACAGTGCACATCCTATTCTCTGAGGCTGTCTCCATGAGAGCTGTCAAGTAACTCAGCCCTTGACATTCCAGCCAACCTAATCCAGCAAAACCCCTAAGTTTGGGTACCTGATCTTGGGTGTTGGGATACCAGGAGTTAACACCATCTTAGGTACACTCAACTAAGCACAAGACTGAAGACTCTTCAACACAAAAGCCAGTGTGCTTAGAATCTTGATGCACCAAAAGATGAATCCATAAATAATCACCCAAATCCAGTATTACACAAATAACAGCCTCTGGGATTTGTATGACACAAATTAGACTTCATTGGAAATCAGCTGCGTAAATATTAGAACTTGCTTATTTCTCCCAGCTTTTTTTCCCTAAGGGTAAATGTTAACCAGTCTTCTACAGCACTTCTAGAGCAATATCCAATATTCTAATTTTAATTGTCTGAATTTTGTCTGTGTTTCTTTGAACCTATCCTTTAATCTCGAGTCCCTGCTTTCCTCTTCTACTGAAGTACGGTTAGTTATTTAAGTGCATCTCCTTTCTTTCTCAAGACAAAGATGTTATTTCTTTAAAAAAAAATCAACTTAGTATTGTTACCTTGAGTAAATAAACCTCAAGAAAACAAGTAGTCAAGAGAACAAAGAATGGAAAACATCAGGTATATTGACAATTTTAATAGAAGTTATGATTACTTCAGTTGCAGGTAGGATACAGCCTTAGTTAGGAACCTCAACAATTCTGATTAGAATGAACAAACACACACAGTCCTAGAATGCAACAGCTTCTTGCAATTAATACAAGTTTTAAAGTGCCAAGTAAGGAAAATTAAACAGAACTGACCTTATGTATTTGCTATGTAAGTATAAATCAGTCAAACTGTCTTTGATGGCCTTTAAAAATATGGCATTTATACACTTGCAACACCAAACAGTTGTGCCGATTGTACCAGATGACATCAGACAGTTCTCCTGTCCACACAAACAGAGTAAACTGAATTCCTTTAGATTTTTTGCCTCTAATCCTTGCCACACTGCAAACAGCCTTTACAATCTCATACCAAATTTATTTGTGGCAAAAAGATTGAGAACTTCTCAAGGGTCCACATACTATTGGAAATGTTGAAAGAATTTTCAACTAAGGGAAAATTATGTGTGGAATTACATACTACACAATATTACAGAAAAAGCAATAGCTCTGTTCTCAGATTAATGCATGCAGTACTTTAGTCTATGCCATCAATCATAATAAGGGTACACACGGTGCACAAAAGTGTGATACACACTTAAGATTATTCTTCACTTGCATGAAATTCCATCTACTTTGTAACAGTGTTTGTACCTTTTAAATATTAACAGGACACATTGTGACAGAAATAAGTTACAGAGTTAGAGCTTTAGAAGGAAACATCCCACCTGCTGTAACCACCTTTGTTTTCAAGCAGTGCTTCCCCATGCATGGGTTCTTGTTTCTTCAGTGTCTCGCTGGCTTCAATGATATAGATGCAGAGATTTGTTCACAGAAAATATACTCTCAGTTCTGACATTTGCTCAAGTGGGGCAGAGACAAAATAAAAGAAACAGAAGGCAGAGGAGAGCTAATGCAGCCCAACTTGGAGAGTACCAAGCTGAGTTCCACCTAGTCTTGTGCTCACAAGACCACCAGGTTCTCTTACCAACATGTTCATCATTTCACACGCAAAGGCATCAAAGGCACATGAATGCTAGTTAAGGTCCACCTGTTTCCAATTCCTTCTATTCTGGATGGTGACTGAGTTCAGATTCTTGGGTATACAGGACTCACAGATACAAACAGCTTTTTATTGCTAGAATCAATACATTCTAGCAATACATTCTAGATCAAGCACATTTGAGCTAGAGTCATTAAAGCTGGGACAAAATGAAGCTTCTTTGTACTTTTTTTTTCAATCAAAAAATAGGATAAACTATGCAGATGATGTAATTACAGCTAAAAATGTGATCATACTTGCTCTAAGAAACTTTTTATGGCTTAGTTGCAAATTTGCATCAAGATTTGCTTTTCCTAGGAATCTTAATATCAGAAAATTAGAAGGAAGCAATTTGTGAATTTACACAATCTGAAACTGACTTTTGATCAGGAATCTCCTTGAAGTGAGAAAGCAACCACTTGGTTACCATGCTAATTCCCATGGCATTTCCATGATCCCAGCTGATATGAAAAAAACCACTAATACATTTCTTTGGAAGAAAAAGATGTAAAAGTGAACACAAGATCCTTGCTTCCCCCTGATTCTCTTGAGATCTACAGACTTTGAATGAACAGTTCAAGCACTTCCATACTCTTTTATTTGGACTCTTGCCTGCCTCCACCCTTTCAGTCAGAACATGACATCTGATGAAGACCAAATTTTCTTCTCATGAACCACAGAAGTCAGGTCAGATACTCATACCACTCATATCACTTCCATCCAGTCACTTCCAGAACATTTAGCACAGGAAAATCCTGATACACGAGCCTAAAGAAAAAGTCAAACCTATCACTCCCATTTCTGAACAACACACAAATACCCACTGTCACAGCTTGTTTTTAGCATCAAAATTGAAACATGGAAGCTACACGATCAGTGTTTAGAATAAAATTTTATACAAATAACTTCAAATTGCTCACTGTGGAAAAGCGGAAAAGACACTTTATTTGAACCTGGATTATAAGAGATGCTCTCAGCAGTTCAGTTTGCCATCAAATACTGAACTATTCTAACAACGGATTTGACCAAAGTGGATTAGCAGCCTGATAGCCCAATTGTTTCTGATTTAAAAGCTTTGCAGTGGTCTTCTTTGAACTAGGAATCTGGAAAAGCATGTCTTCCAGTGTGCACATGGTTATCTGTCCTGAAGCTTGTAGTTTCATATAAATATTTCCTAATTTGACAGAAAGGTCAGGGTTCTCTTTCATCTTTTCCCTGACTGTAGCCAGCTAAGGAAGAGAAAATGACAGATTGTTACAGTTCAGCAAGTGGAGATCTCATTCTACCACCACACTGAAGAAAAGCAGTAACTCATAGTAAAAAAAAAAAAATTACACAGTGTAAGATAGGTGGCTAAGACAATGACTCATAAGATGAGGATTTTATGCAGAGTACATTATGCATCACCAGAAAATGGTGGAAATGCACTGGTTATCTATTAGAGAGAGTTTATTGGATTTAAAACTTCCTCAAAGTTGTACAATCCTATTTTCAGTCCTAGTACAGACTAACACAATTATTTTCTATTTAAATCCAGGAAACATAATTGCTTCCTGCAATCCACTTTCCAGATCAGCAGAATTCTAATTATTATCATGTATCTTCTTTAACTGTACGTACAGTACAGTATAAATCAATAAAATTCAGACTATAGAAGACTGAGAAGTTCTGTATGCCATACATAAGAGTATGAGCTCAAGTGTTAAGTAAATCCCCTAAAAAATATTATTATCAATAAACTTTTGTGGAAGAAGACTGTTAGGACTAATGCTTAATCTTCTTTCGGCAGCTAAAAATTTCCCAAAGTCAAAATACAACACTAACACATGCAACATTTATTGCAATGACTTTACAAAACTAAATGCTGCATAAAGAATTTATTTTCAACATAGCAGTTAGTACATATGGGCTATGTTTTGAAAAGCTGGCCCTCCCCTTCTCCTAATATTTATTATTTTGCATATCAGTTATTACTTTTGTTTAATAGGCAGCAGTGAAAGACTACGTATTTAATTAATAACACAGTCTTAAATGTCTTGTTCTTTACGCACATCCAAAATGAATATACTAAGTAAGCTTCAGGAAAGCAGCAGCAATGCTGACAAACTGAGAAGGGCTATATATGTGCTCTGAAGGAAGCCTTCTTATTGATCAAGACTGTAAAAGCTAGTTTTCACAGTAAAATACAGTTAAATAGCAAAAGCTACAATTTCCCATATCGCACTTCCCAAGCGTCACAGGTCTTTCATATATTACCAACCTAACAATATCGCTGTTATCAGAAACTTTATTCTCATTTCAGATGAAATGAAAATAGCATAGGAGGCAAGGGATTAAATTATTTAATGCCACTAGGGAAAGTGTCATCTACATTCAGATGAAATATGAGCTTCTAGAAGCAAATCCACAATAAAAATGAAGCCAACAGCTAAGTGTTTTGTCCAACAGCAGAGGAAGCCAGCCAACTGCTTTGGCATCGGAGTGCATCAGAACCCAAACTACTACAGCAGGGTGAAGTCAGGCACCTGAAGTTCTGTAGGTGAACCACCATTATCATGGCTCAGACCAGTACCATGAACATTCTCTCATCACTGTATACTTACCACCTGCTCAGAAAACTCGGTTTTTTTCACAAAGGGAGGAGTATCTACTTCCACTGCTGCCTCTAATGTATTTATTACTTCTTCTAGCAAACCAGATCTGAGCTGGACAAGAACCTTAAAAATAAAATAAAAACACACCACGCAAATAGTACGTATCATAAGAATGCAAATTTTTTAAAAAATGGTTGAGGAAGACATGAAGCAAAGCAGGACAAAATACATTTCCAGACGGCACACTGAGAAAAATCCATTCACTGCAAAGAAAGGGATGGAATGATCAATTTTCTCAAATGTTTGGGGTTTTTTCACAGCTGGGACCTGGAAATGAAGGGTGAGGCTTGAGGCAGAGCTCCTCTGATGGAGCTGCACTACCTGCTCTTGAATAAAGTGGGGTTTACCATAGTTTAGAGAGGTCACTTACATGGCACATGCAGACTTTCTCTCAGATTGCAGACTGTGCAAGTAAAGAAAAAAATTGTTGTATGTACATGTGGGTAAGGTTTGTAGGGCTGATGGAGACGTGAAGTGGGCAGAGCATTTACTCGGAGCTGGGTTTTTTAAATCTTTTGGAGCTCAAAAGCAAAAATTGTAACTAGAAATTTTTTATGGGTCTATGCTTACAGATACAGGATTGGTCTACTTTACATTCCCACCTATGGTAGGAAGTGATTTTAAAAAATGTGTGGAGGTTGTTAATTGTTCAGAAAGTAAGTCATCCAACTGACAGAATTGTCTGTTGGTCCAAAAACAAGCTCAGCAACACTACCAACACATGCCCATGGTAGTAACAGACTGGTCTTCTGTGACTTTGCACTTCGGAGTTTTTGGCCAGTATAGCATACTCTGCAAGATTTTAATACAAGGCAAGCATACTTACTTTGAGATTATTGTATAGTTTGTTCTCTGTTCTCATTATCTGGGAACAATAAAATTTGGCTTGCGCTACATCATTCTGGGAAGGAATCATAAATAATAAACAAAAAATCATACATGTGTCAAAAACTTGCACAATAAAAGTTCAAGAAAAAGAAGAGTACTTCACAACTTTTCAATAAATCACAAAGCAGCATCTAGAACCCCTTTACCAAGTCCCACAGACAGCAAACAGCACCCAGCCTGCAAAGGAATACCCCATGCTGGAGTTCCCATGTCATCTGACTCTTTAGAACAGTGTGTCTGACACATGTAACCAACATTGAGCAAGAGATCACCTGAAAGATGGAAGGTCTACACATATGCTCAGTTCAACACATGTCAGAGTAATGAAGTGCAGCATATGTTATTGTGGATATTCATCCTGCACAGCCCTTCTAACCTTTTAGACATACACATTTACAGTAATATCATCAATTGATTTGTATAGACAGTAAATGTTACACTGACATTTACTAGACCGAGCTATGCTACTTGGGATTAAGAAACATTTTACAGCAAGAAGTACTGTCAAAAATCATTCAGCTTAAGGGACAATTAAATGTAATGTGGAGCATTATTCAATTTGCAAAAAAGAATTTTATCATGCCACTGTGCACACGAACAAATTTATTTCAATGATGCTATTTTTCAGTGTCTCCATTCACAGAGACAGAGCACAAAAGACCACAAAGTGCATAAGAAACTCTTAACAATTCTACTCCATTCATTCAAATTTGTGAATAAGATCAAATCTATAGCCCTTCCAGCGTTTCTGACCTCTTTTAACATGAAACAGAGAAGGTTCAGGACCTACTCAATCTGTACACACAAATTAATGGCAGAGGAAACCCAAACTTTATTCCAAACTTTAGAATTTCCTAATTGTTATTCTCCTGCTCCATTTTTCACCCCGTGCTGCCTCAGAGCCTCTTCATATGAGTACTTAGGCATATGAGGTACAGGAAAACCTCCATAGGCAGAAACATGTGGAGAAAGTCCACCTGCCAGGCAGCAAGGAAATACACATCAAAGCCTTTGAGACTGCCTCCCAAGACAAACATTTTAAAGGGATGATTGCGCAAATATTTTAGATTATCATTTTCATTCTATTTAAAGGAAATCACCACTAAATAGCAGTATCTGCAGGATATCCATGGAGACATCTAACCTGTTGGCCTAATTCTGTAATTTTTTAATATTCTAGATGGTATTGTCACTAGCACAAAACATGTGTGCATTAGACTCAAGACACATGTTTAGATGTAAGAATTTCCATATTCAATTTGTGTGAGCGTTGTCTATAATCCTACTGTTTCAGGGCCCGAAAAGTTCCAATACTTGAAGGTATTACATAGTTGTGCTTTCTCCATGTTTGCTTCTTTTCACTATCTGTCTATAACAAAAGCTGAGAAGATCTCTCTCCCTACACAGACCCAGGCACAACCGACAACAGAAGAGACTGCACCTGCTTGAGAGCAGTTGCCATCGCAAAGCAGTATGCTCGCAGTGGTAACGTGTCACCCTTTAGCTGTGCTTCTTCAAGCAGTCTCGCAGAGATTTTGGAAGACTCGAGGTTGCCCTGCATAGAAATATCGGAGGAAGTTGTGCTTGTTATTCTGGTTACCTGAAAGGACTGTAAGCATCTGCAATCACATTCAGAAGGTATTCAGAAGTCAACATACTGTGCAATCAAAAAGGCAATATGTATCTGAACCCAACCAAGCAGATTCTGTGCAGCACTTTTTGAGAAACACAACATCAAAATATGATATTTGTAGTGACAGAGGTCACAGGAGGGTAAAAATAAATTCTATTATTTTAACAACTACATCTTGCCCTAACTTCTTGGGCTTCTGCAACAGAAGAAACAGCCTCAGCAGTATCCTAAACAGACATTTTCATTTTCACTTTCAAATAATTTCCAAATCAGGAAGGAAGATTAATTTTTGTTGTTACTTTATTCTAAAAGCTACATTAGATAGTTACTGAAAATCAACATTTTCTAAGCACTGAACTATTCAGTAGCACTACACAAAAGAAATCTGGGTATGTGTGAATTTGAAAATTCAGTAATTTTTAGCCTCTCTTAAGGATTAATTTTTAAAAAATGTTTCCAAAGTATGAAGCTAATATGACAGTTTGGACATTTGCCTTTTTCCAACACAGAAAGTTTCCATTATTATTGGGAATTTTCAACAGTCGATAATAAAAGGCAATGAGTTTAGCTGTGTGCTACCTCTCAAACCATCAACTCTCCAAACCAATGCTGCTCACACTGGAAATTATGAGTGCAACTGACTGGACCCCAAACAAAATCATATCTGCCAAACTTAAAAGCTGGCAGCAGGAAGGTTTTGTAACAACTGGTACCACCAATATGGTTAAGAGTCCTCGGATTTGGTGTTGATTTCTGTTCCTAGTATTCTAAGTGTCAGCCCTGGAAAATACGGTTTAAAATACGTTCCTTGAAAATTTAGAAATATTTTGACCAACAGAATATTGACTATTATTACATAAATACTTTGTTATCATCAAAAGGCTGTTTTCGGCACTAAAAGAAAGACCATCTGTTACCTCTGAGTATGGCAGTGCCTCAATGATTTAAACCATCCCCGAAGTGTTTTAGAGTTGACCTTAAAAATACCTCTGTACAAAGATTAAACATTAATTCCTTTGTTTATCCACTGGAAATAATCTGAGCTTTAAGCCTTGCACTTTTTTTTTACTGGTCTCTGGCAAGGTTTTTCAAAGGAAACCAAGAATGGTAAAAATCCAGGAAAGCTTTTAATGATACTGGTACCATTATTTCTGTTACTTGAGTAGTGCATCTTGAAGATACTCCTAGATTTTTTCTGACATTTCTTATCTTGCATCATGAGAAAATGCAAGTTCGAGCTTCATGTTTTCTCGTCCTCCTCCTAACAGATGAATCAACAGATTAAGCTTTTAAAAGAGCTCCACCTAATCCTCTTTAGTGCATAAAGGGTTACTACAGCTTATTTGCCCACTGACAGTGTTTTATCTTAGTAAAAAAGCCCTACAAATTTATTGTGACTATTCAACCAACCAGGTGACAGTGCAGAATCATTTCCCCTCTCTTTTTATCAATAGTAATAATGCGCTGGATTCTCTATTGAAAATGTATGTAGGGCCAGAAGTAACAGAAAACAGAAGCCTCGGGAACCTATTCCTGCTGCACATGCCTTGGACTCCAGCCTTCTAACTGTAGGCCATGTTAAAAAAACTTGTAAAGACTTTAGGAAAGAAGCTACAGCAGACCTAAAGGCAGCTTAATTCATTAGAACCGAGAATTTTAGAAAAAACATGTAAACTACTCCTGTGATACCATTTTAGGCTAACTCCTTTTTATCACGTAAGCACTCCGTTTCATTGTAAACAGAGAAATCTGAGGAAGTTTAGTCCAGCGGTATTAATTTTTTCCTCAGCTAGTATCTTTATAAAAGACGAGGAAATGGAAGAAGAGTTTCCAAATGAGTTTGGGAAGTGTTCACGTTCAAATTTCAAATTGCAGAACTGACTCAAATCTGGAGAGGAAGATCAAAATAAAAAAGTTTTGAGATCTCACTTCACTACAAAAGGGAAACAGTTCTAAGGAAACACTAATAGAACTGATGTATTCTAGTTTCTTACCATGCTTGTGCTCCTTTTCTTTCAGCTAAAAATAAAGGTAAGCTCTAAGGGCTGCCTGTCTATCTGAAGGCATTCATTTATGTTTCTTTTCTCCACTCAGCAGTCCATTTTCATCAGGCATGTAGGGAACAATTACCATTGACAATTCTATTCCTTGTCAAATTTGTGTACAATTACAGAAACGGTTCAAGACTCCTTGTAGGGGGAGGGGAGAAATGGATAGGGGATGTCTGGCAAACAGAAAATGTCATGTATATGCCCTAAGGAAATGAGACTATAAAACCAATACTGAGGCTGAAGCACAGAGCATTGTCTGAAGAGATGCGAAGATCACAGAGAAAGAATACTCTAAGTTAATCAACGGCTGTACTAAAAGAATTTGTTCCTTAATGCTTACGTCCATGCAACTTTTTAGAGATTTGCTTTGTAACACTAGTTTGTATGGGAAACTATATATGTGCACCATATCATGTACGATGAAGCACCTCAGGACTTAAATACGTTTAAAACACTTACATGAGACATGAAAGCATGACAGGGAAAATATGGAAATTTTAAAATGAAAAAAAAGGAAGCGATAGAAAAGGCATTTCAAAAACTTTTTCATTCATAACACTTACCAGTTTATAGCATATTGCAAGTGCAAGTAGATAGGTTTCTTTATTGAAAGGTATACCTTGTTTTTTCATTTCTACCAGAACTTCCAAAGCACCTATGAAAAATATATTAGTGTTACTCATTTCATAAATTTAAGGCTGTACCTCTCATAACTGAAAAGAAGAAACAATTCAATAAGGTATGAGTTTGATCAGTTTATCTGAAAATATGAATATAAACTGAAATTTGTTATTTGAAAAACTTAAAAAGTTTAACTCGGGGTCCGTTGTATCTCTTTCAATTTAGCAAGGTTTTCAGTTTACACTAGCACATGGCCTTACTCTTCTATTATTTTTATATGAAAATCTAAAACTAAATTCTATATACTTGGCAAAGCCACCCTCATTCTTCCTAACTGCCCAGAAAACTTCCACCACTGTAAGCAGACTACGTAGCATCTCCTCCTTAACTCACATGTTCCATTTCACAGTGCTGCATTTAGGTGCTGATCTAGGCTTTTTTTACAGTGGCTTGGTCTCAACTTTTAGGACAACTGCTGGACTTAAATTTGCCAAATGTCAAGAGACCAACCATTATGTGTTCAACAAATATCAAAAAGGATTTGCTTAAAAAGCTTTAAGGTTTTCTCATAGAAAGTCTTTTAGGTTAGGTCAGATTACTTCTCCTTATCCTCACAAAGGGCCAAACTGATTTGAAGCATTGGACTTCTACACTGCAGTAGCCACTCTATGTGAGGACACAAGTAAATCAAACCAAAAAAAGAATATGGTCTGGTTTTGGAAAAAAGGTACTCTTCCTTGCCCTGACACAAACGCAGAATAGCGAAAAAAATTGTTCAGGAACTTACCATTCCAAAACCCATACAAACCAGACTTTGAATAGAGAAAACAAAATGCTATGGGAAATTACAAAGCAAAGAGAAGTTTAACACTTCAGTGAAGCAGGTTTGGGGAACAAGCTCTCTTGGGTAACAACAGTTCTGTGCAGCTTGAATGGCAAGAAGTCTGTGGGAAGTATGAAACAAATAGACCCATCCATTTTTATTACACACTACAGTGCAACTCATTCATACCTACAGTTATTTACATGATGTTTGGCCATCTAAAATCATAGCCAACCAGCAAATATATATATATATACACACACACACACATATACACTCTCCCCCCGCCCCCCACCACTTACAGTGAAAAGCATCCTCCCCAAAATTAATTTGCCTTAGCAAATATAGTACTTACTTTCAAAATGGCCCTTTTTAAACAACAAAGTCATCAAAATATGGAATGATGTACTATCTGAGAAAAACCCATGCAAATTCTGGAGAGGAAATAGAGCAAGTATTAAAAAACTCAGGACAGTGAACAGTCTAAGTGTGCACAGCATTTAGCAGGTCTTCCTACTGGAATAAGTCTCATCTTTACAAGTTCAACATTTAACTCTCTGGGTTCCCTGACTGATTGTCTCTCTGTCAAACAATGTCTAAAATACCAGTGGCTCATTATGGTCAAAAGCTCACTAAAATTAAACACAAATTTCCCATAGAGTCCCACCATAATTTTTTTAATGACCTCTAAGTCAACACAAGCAGAAGTCACTGACAGCTTGCAGTTGATGAACAATATCTTTGGTGTAAAGTACCACCACCATGAAATTGAACACATTTTTTGCTAAACACAATATCAAATGATCAGCACAAGAGCTTGAGCGACGATAGTAAGAGTAGTAGAAGAGAGAGGAATTAAATTTTATGTTTCACTTCAACCACACTGTGTGTCAGGAATAGACAAATAAAATGTCAGAGGTATTGAGTTTCTGCAGCAGAATCTGGAGAAGTGTTACTGTACCTTACTATCCACCAGTTACTATGTCCTATAAGGACAGCAGTTCCTGTCTTAATGATACAGATCTCAATTAAAAAAACCCAAACCAAAATAGAAACTACATATACTCTTTCTTACACATGCCTAACTTAAGAATAGTAGCAAGACTTCTCCCACTTCTGGCTAGACATATCTCATGCCTTACTGAATTAATAGCAGCAAGATTTTCACTGGCTGCCAGAGATTTTTGAAGTCACAACATTATTGCTCACACTGGACCTGATTATTATCTTGCCATAACAGCACACACAGAATTTGAGAGATGTTCAGAAACAAGTCCTTCAGTTTCTTCAGCGCTAAAATGGCCAAGTTCCTGAGCTGATGAGTATCATACCACCCCTACAGGGTTCAGCGAGAGATTGAAGTACAGAGCAACACGGTGAATCTGTTGGTGCAAGCAATCCAAGGGATTTCAGAGGACTACCATAGAAAAACTCACAAGTGTTCATTTCCAAGAACGATTTAATGCAACACAAGATGCAGGAAAACATGCATCACCTGTATTCATTTAAGTAATTGTTTTTTCATCAACACTTTTTATTCAATTTTTATTCAAATGATGCAATCATACCGGAATAAAATAAAGTTACCAGTCAAACTAACATTTAATTTCCTTTTAATTACTATGTTAAAATAAAAGCCAAGTAATTTGCATACCTACATTAATGTCATAGACATCCTTGTTACTGCAACACATCTTCAAGTCTATGAGCTCATGCAAGGCTTATGTGTAGCATACCATTACTCATATTTGACTAATAATAGTAACAACAATATTTTCAGTGTATATAGGGGAATTACCTGATCTTTGATAAGTTCTACTGCAGGTCTTTCAAGGTCTAGCTCATAACACAGCCTCATAAAGAGTGGCCCAAATTTAAAATTATGTAAGGCTGTGATTCCATTCTGTTCATGGTACCTATGGGAAAGATTAAAAAGTTAATCACACAGGGCATGGAATTTGCCAAGGGAGAACAGCTTTAAACACAGAGCAAGATCTGTAGGTGCAATGACAGAAGCACACTTTCCCATCTGTATCAGCCAAAGATATATAGATAATAGGAAATTAATTATAAGGAAAATTACTGTTTTGATCAAACTAATAAATTAACCAGTAATAAATAATCTCTTCTACTACCAAAGAAGTAACCTTCATTGGATAAATAATAGAACGGGTCTCTGCCTTGAAAATTCCGCGCTACTTTACCTTCTATTCACGGAACAATAGCAAAGGAAGTTGCAGCAGTTTATTTTAGCAGCAGTACCTGCTAAAATACCTCAACAAAAACATAAAGCATTTCACTTTTTACTTTATAGTCCCTATATTGTATCTGCTGGGAAAGTTTTCATTCACAAAACCTCCTGCTATTGACTACTGGCTGCAGGACAGTTTATAACCAGGTGTGTCTTGGCTGGAAATGCCCCTGAACACCTCTGCCTTGCAGCTGTGGGATAATTTTTCTCTGTGGTTCACCATACAGTAGGACACCACTTTGCCCCCACAGCTTAACTCTCCTTTGACCTGAGAGTCCCTAAAGGGTTGGAAGATCCAAAGTATTTAAATAAAAATACAGCCTTAAATTAAGGGATTAATCATGCATATTGCACCTGAATTAGGGCAAGACCTCAACTGCAGATATAACTCGGGATGATCTAATAAAAGCAAAATAAAGACAGAAAAGAGTGTTACCTGGATTGTTAAAAATACCTGTAAATAACTTTCCTGGCTAGTTCCACATCAGATGAAGTCTGACATAAATGCAGCAAATTTTTTAATTCATTTTTGAGAATTATTCCATTTTTGTTCAGTTTTTCTTTAATATTTTTAAAATATTGATCTGAAAATAAAACACATTACAGCATCAGTCTATAGACAATTCCATTACCTGAGTTACATACTTGGTACCTGAAACCTGGAGACTCAATGAAGCAGAACTCTTGTTTTTTCACAAAGAAAACTGCATAAAACTTCTTACAGACAAGCAAGCCAGTGTGTCCCCATAAAGTCACACCAGACTTAGAAAACCAAGATGCTTACTGTGAACTTAATTTCAATGTGTATGTTATGGAGCATAACAGGTAATGCAAAAATTTTAACAACTAACAAAGTTTTGTGACATTTTATGTTCTTTTTCTAAAAAGCAAGCAAACAAACAAAATCATTTCCACTCACCATTCAAATAACCATACGAACTTCTACTCAATACTGTTCATACAGAACACTTAAATTCCTTCACAGCTGATGAACACACGAAGACTTTCATACACAATCTACGTATTTCTTTAAATACCCATAAACTTAGAGTTGCTACCCTTCTGCCCCAAAAAAGAGGGTTCTCTACGGAGCACATTTTCCTATGAGAAAGCAAGCACAAAGACTAGTCCTTCAGTTGGTAATTTCAAGCCTCTGACTCAGACATACACAAGATTAAAATCACATACACTACCTGGCATCACCATTCCTCTCATGGTGCTGCCCCCATCTTGGGCAGGGAAGTGAACTTTTTTGTAGCAGTTGCTGGGTCACTGCTGTTCCCAAGCTAGTAACCTACACAAGAGGTGCAAAGTAGGCATCCGAGAGAACAATGTGTGCAGTTACTCAATATGAATCTGTCGCTACATGCAAATACAAGTCCTTACTCAAGACTGAGGTGCAGAGTTGAATCCTGTGAAGTCAGAAGAATGCATACGTACCAGTATGCATATATAATGGCTGGGATGTGTTCAAAAGTGAGCAGAAATTTCAAAAATATTTGGGATCTGAACTGTATTTACATGACTCTAGCTAACTGTATAACTGCTGTAGCTAATAGTATAACTATTGTAGTTAATGTTTGCCTTATAACAATAATAAATAATAGCTGTTATATATTCTGTGTAACAGTTATTGCTACTTTTTCCACTTCTAAACCAAATTTATTACTAGCCATAATTACTTCTTGGAAATTTGGAAAACCTGAATTTGTTTTTCATATTCTGAGTATCATATGTAATCTGGAATTGGGTGTACAACTGAGAACACATATTAGGCAAAAGAAAAAAAAATCTAAAAAAAAATGCTAAAAAAATTTACGGAGCAAATTAAAAAAAAAAATTACTGTGATAGCCCTTTTCTGGATAGTTAGGTAACTATTTAGCTTTGTGTTAACAGTTTTCTGTGCTGATATTATATTTAAAGCAAGATTTGTAGACTGAAACAGTTTTATCAGACTATCTAACAAAGTTGGAAAAGTGAGGACACAAACATTTCAGATCTTACGTAAACACCTTGCATGCATGAAAGCGTCTCCACACGTATTCTCAACACAGCATAACTAATACTGTTTCATTCTACAAAGTCTCAGATCTTCCAATAGTTTTAAGTACAAAAAATTTGCAAGAGGAAGACATAATTTGTTCCTTTAAATGGGGTCAATTGTGTCATACCGTTATGACTTTGACTGTCTGTTTCCTAAGACTCATGCTAAAATGGTGACTATGAATTAAATGCTATACCTTTACTGCCATGAAGTTCATTTCGAATTGCCACTTTCATCTGCTGAAATTCTTGTAACTTTATATCTTCTTCTGTTAGCAGAAACCGCTTCCCTGCCGCAAGAAAAAAAGAGGAAGGTTGACTTTTATGTTACACTGTATCACTTAATAGTACTGAACTTTACATTTATGAATTACTGAAATTGTGTAATGCCAGACCATTGGGATATGACACTAAAACGCAGACTTCAAAAACTACAGTTGCTCACATGACTGACAAAAGAACCCAAATAATATGTCACAGCTTTCCAGAGCTTTTGCGTACAAGGATGAAGAAGTATCTAGTTATTGGATGTGCAAAAGAAAAACTAGAGGCTACATTCCTCTCCACTAAGCCGAAGTACACGAGGATTCTGCACAAGAGTCCTGCCCCTCTCTCCCCTCAGCCCCCTTTATACTTTTATAAGGATTTGTCTTGTTTTCCTTTGTTTTCAACGATTCACTAGTGGCACAACTCGCTCACCCCACAAGTGCTGTCCTTGCTACTATAAAATGAATCATTCTGGAAGCTCTGAATGCAGCAGGAAGACACAAAAAACCTATTTTTTAAATTTATAAAAAACAACAAGCTTATTATTTGGATTGTAGTAACACTTGGGAGATCTAGTAAAGCTCTGCTGCATTCCAGGCATCAGAATTAAGACAGTTACTGAGTCTAGAATGTCAAAATTAACTTTGGGTGCTGACCTTAACTGTACTGTGTTGCAAGCTGCTTTAAAACAAGAATCATGCAAAAGCTATTTGACTGGTTTTTGCTGTCACAAAAACAGGTGTCCAGTAGATTTTTATTTGCAACTACTGACTTTGTAACAGAGAGCCACAGTAACAGCTGACACTGGTACAATCTAATATTTTAAGGCTTTGGCTTATAAAGAATTATTCTAACCACAAAAGGACAAGAGCAAGTATTGACCTGAGTTAGGTTGTTTATTCTCATTCTGCACATCCCTAGGGAAACATAACTGGCCATTTAAATAAAAACACTTGTTTGCTATGCAAGTGAAGCACGATAATGACACACTTCATAAAACCTGAATAAAAAAATCCATTAAACGGTACATTTATCCATTAAATTTAATTGAAGCAGCTCCAATGGGTAAACAAATACCTTTTATTCAGCATGAAATTGACCTGTATTACACTGCTATTTCCTTTCCACAGACCTCTGCTGGTCTAGCAGTGAAAGACCATCCCCGCCCTGGGCCTCTCCAAAGTTGCTGCAGGAATCATGCTGGTCTGGGGTGGGACTAGCGCACCACACATCATGGACACTCAGTGGTCACAGACAGGGTCAACAGAGAGAGTGGGGCAGCCAAATGTTATACTTCTCGAATTCAATTTGCTGAATTGTACTGTTTCCTTAGATTCACACCTTATAGTGTTACAGAAACAGTTCAAAACCAAAGGGACCACCAAGGAAAAAGGAGCAAGATGGATATGAGGGCAGGCATGTGAAGGTGGTGCAGGCTATCCCAGAGAACTCAACCAACCAACCTGCTTAGCCTCAAGCACACCGCAACCCCCTATATGGCCAGCCAGTGAAGGGGAGGGGCAGAGCACCACACAGAGAGAGGGGGCTGCATGTCTCTGAGGGGTGTAACAGAGGTGTAACCTCAGCGAAACTTTCACCACTGCTGGCACAGCTGGGGAGCCCTCTGCCATACGCCTCTTTTCCATGTACCCCCATTTCCTTATCTCTGAATCCCAGGGTCTGGATAATGCTGGCATCCTCCCAGAATAAATACACATTTATGAAGCTGCGTGTTTATTTGTTTGGTTGTTTTCTTTTAAATGTCATATCCTGACAGCAGCAAGTGGGGGATATGCTGACTAACACTGACCTCTGGGGTGACCTTACTGCAGCCCTTTAGTGGGGCCTACAAGAGAGCTGGAGTGGAACATGCACAAGGGCATGTAGTGCTAGGACACGTGGGAATGGCCTTCGGCTAGAGTCAAAGGCTTTGATTAGAGAATAGCTTTAGGTAAGATACGAGGCAGAAGTTATTTACTGGGAGGGTGGTGAGAC
>VWZT01002845.1:1308-48740 GCA_013397055.1 Pachycephala philippinensis
GTAGTATCAACTTTTAACGTGCCATTTATTTAAAGTAGCCTCACATCTGGAACTTATTGTGGTAGGAGGAGGAAAACCACCTGCAATGATTATCTTGACAAAGGCACATGCTGCTGAATAACAGCAATATTTGCATATCACAGGATATTCCTCTGGTCTTTTAAAATTATTGCACCATAGACATAAAATTCTAAGATTTATTCATCTTGTTACATCATCAAAGCGAATATTTTATAACTATAGTCCTGAGAGAAATTGCTGAAGTCCTCTACCTCAGTAGAAGAGTGCCACCGTAGATCAGAAAGGAATTAACACACTCAAAGCTAGTGGGTTTAGGTTCCACAGTCACTTTGTTTCCGCTATACACAGGAATGGCTGAATATTTTGTAGCTATTTTAGATACTGAGTAACAAATAGTTATTGTGTGTTACAAAAATTTCCTGGAACATGCTTCGCTGGTAGAGTAAGTTTCTGGTTTTCAGTGTATTTTATGCATGAAGTAGAGCACAAGTTTACAAGAAACCTGTAAGTGAAAAACTTGTTAAGGCATATCTTGTTGAGCAGCTAATATTTAGGAAAGTTTTCCAGGTTTGAAATATGCTTGATCTTAGGTGCCATCACATGCATCTCAGGGTTGGATGATAGTTGATGTTAAAGGGAGTACTAATTGCATGTTTGCAGCCCTTAAAATTACAACATAATTAAAAAAAAAATTCCTGGTATTTTTCAGCAGCTCAGGAGTAAATCTGAAATTCCAGGAGCTACCGCGTTCTGGGATGAATAGAAGTAACTGTGTTAAGCTGTAGCTGACTGGGTTTCCTTTCTCGAATTGTGCCAGATCAATAACGCATCTAAACATGAATTAACTCTTGCTGGCTCTCCGTCCATTAGCATGCACTGCAGGCTAATAGGATTCTTCCTATCAAGTTCAAAGTAGCAGGACTTTAAATATGTTTTAATAGACAAAAAAGTTACACTAAGGAACTACCTGGACATGTTTTAAATTTTTCTTTCAAAAAAATATCCTGAAGAACAGAAAACACTAATTGATTAATATGAAGCTCAATATGCAATTCTGATTTACATCTCAATTAACAGACCAAAATACATACTAAAGTTCCTTTTTCTTCTGCAGCAGAAGGTTTTCATCCTGTGCACCAGATAAAACACTTCATTCTGGCCCTGTGAGAGTTGGAGGAAGATCTGTTACCAAAATGGAAGGTCAGAATGTGAACTATGGGTGTATTTTCCATGAATTATTGACTGAGATTTTTTCCAGTAATAGGATAAATGACTTCAGGAAAAAAAAAAAAAAAAAAAAAAAAAAAAAAAAAAAACTAGCACAGAAAGAATTTTTAAGCTTTATTTTCTCTGTGTGTACTAGAGGGAGGGGAAGAAGGGCACCATTTCATTATTTATTTTAAGAAAAGTGCCTTTTATATAAAGATTGAGATCCATTATCACCCTGGTCACTGACCATACCAAAGTAAGAGCAGTTAGGAAATGTATTTCTTTTCCATTTCAGGTTACAAATCAATAATTCCAATACTGCATTTAATCTGTGTACACTAACTTACACGCTCAGAGCTCAACAATGCCCGTTTTTCTTCTGTATCCATTGAGTGCATCTCCTGTTCCAGCTTTATTGTGTCTTACCCCTCCTCTTTGCACTGAAGAAAACAGTGACAACCAGAGTGCTCTATCACGCACTCCTCAGTCCTCACTGTGATGAGTCAACCCACAGTGTTCACCATAAACCCAGGGCAGCTCTTCCTGACAATCACTTTTAGTGTCCAACAACATACTTTGTCTTTTTGCTCATTGCCTCTCCCACATTTATGTTTCCTTTGTGCACAGCCAGTGCCTGAAAAGAGCTAAATGGGATAATGTATGGTTTTGGGGTTTTTTTTGTTGTTGTTGGGGTTGGGGATGCCGGGGGGCAGGAGAGAGGGGTGTGCCAACTCAAAGTATGTTCTGCTCTCCATTTAAAACAAAAACATGGGGAAAATAAGCTTAGTCCTCTGGCCACTTGATAATGTAATCCCCATGGGCAGACTTTTTCCCATCTGGATTAGAAAGATGAGAGTAGCCAAGGCTTGCCTGTTTACTAAACCACAGGGTTCAATAGATATTACTTGGACAGTACGTAATAATTTAAAATATTAGCTATAATAGATAATTGCTCATAAATTTCTGTGATGTGGATGCCAAAAGCATTTTCTTGAAACAGGAAGTTTAGGTCCCAAAGTTTTGGTATTTTTATGTTTCTTGTATTTTTTTGCTCCATTATAAAGTAGGGCAAAGAGCTTGATTAGAAAAAAAAATTACATTTTTTCTGATTTTTCTGCTAAAATAGTATAAAGTTGGAGGCATCTTAGCCAACAATAAAGTATTCATACCAGGGTATGAAGTGAATTAACATTTCCGCACAGACTCAGAACATTTGGTTTTTTGCCAAGTATTTTTGTTCTGCAAGTGAAACTAAATTAGTTAAGCATTTTTAAGTACCAATATTCCTTCATAAAAGAAAATATTGACTAGCTCTAAATATTGACAGATAAATCAAATTGGGTAGATTGTTCACTAGATTGAGTGCTGGATCCACTGACCTTCAAATCTATCATGTTTTGCAACATATATTCAATTGCCTCACAGCAACACACTTTTCTTTATTTTCTGTCAAGCAAAGACCTGACATAATGTGTGCTCTATCTCAAACAAAATAATTATTATTTCCTTGGAGTATGGCATGCAGGTGGGAGGGGAGGAGAGAAGTAAAGGTTATTTTAATTTAGTTCTCAGTTCTTCCTTGGACAACTTGCTTAGCTCACCACAAATTCATCACTACACAGCTCAGCTATTCTTAATATGCTGCCTTCAAAAATGCATTATTTATGGATGCAGTCATGTAGTAACTCAAATGTCTGGAACAATTCCATGACAGAGATTCAAAAGGAATATTACACCTTCTCTACAATTTGTAGTAGTCTTTTCTTAAGCCGATGAAGCGATTAAAGTTAAATGCACCATGATCCCTGTTGCTGCACATCTATGTTCAGAAGATACTACTTTACTTAATTGCCTTTCTAAACCAGAGAACTCTGTCACTGCAGGAAAGGCATATAAGGGAACAAGGACAGCTACTGCAGAAGGAAAAGGTAATCAGCATGATGAACAGGGAAAAGTTAATAGCGAAAACAGAACGGGTCTACTACATCTGCATTCAACAGCTCCCTAAAACAAAGTACTATCGGATTACATTTTCTCAGTTGGGTGTTTGTGTGAAATTCTAGAGCCATCTAGACAGGATTAAATAGGATAAGAGTGTTCCCCACAATGATAAACATTAAATCCAGCGACTGAATGACAGACAGAGGGTGATCCTGCTTGTGTGTTTGTGTGTGTGCATGCACCGTGTGTTCCCCTGCATGTGGTGGCCCCTGTAGGCTTGAGTGATTTGACTGCATTTCTGGCAGAGCCTATTATTCTGCATGCACACAGCCAGACACATTAAATATTTATCACATTGGAGCAGAGTGATGCTGCAAGTGTGGAGTGCTGGTAACAATCTCATCCAAGCCATCTTCCTAATAAAGTGCAGATATGATTTCAGAGTGGAATGGAAGCCCAGAACACACGCATGCGCACAAAATGCACTGTGGCTTATTTATGTTATGCCTCTTATTGATTATTACCAGATGGGAGGGCAAAGCAATAGCTGACAGATTAACCATATGGATCTGCTTTAATTTACCCTGCGTTGTAGGTTTGCAAATCTCTCTTCTCACTTTTTGGCTCAGAAACCTACAATTTGCTAGGTGGGAAAAAGTGTAAACTTACTGTAAGGAGCACATTTCCATCATAAGCCTCCTAATGCCACATTCAGGGACTGAGCCATCTTTCTCCACAAGAACTGCAGTTCCGGCACCACTTCCTAAAGTCACAGTCAGTACCATGAGCAGGAGATTTTGTTACAGATCAATGAACAAAAAGTGTTTCAATACTGATGAGCCTTGCAGACAATAGGTCCTAACTGAAGAAGCTTTGTTTAAGACTCTGCTTTTCACAAAGCTGTTTCAGCAAGCCTCATATAACATTCCAATGAAAAATCCAGAGACGGCAGTTGTCAAGGCATCGTTCTATTCTGAAAACTGGGAGACCTCAGCAGTGCTTTGAGCTTCAAAGCCTTGGCTCTGGAGGCTTTCTAAATACTTACTCTTTCTACAAGAGTCAGATATAGCAGGAGCTACAGACTCTCTGAAAGCAACAAATGAAAACATAGTCTCCCCACCCAGCTGTGACCTTCTGAGACTCGTGCATTATGCATTAGAAGGCTGGAGTGTAAATGGATACTCAGAGACACTAAAAAAAAAAAGGTTAATTGTTGAAAAAAGCTTTTTGGTCTGTCTGCTAAAAGTGGATTTGAAACAATGTATTTTCAGTACAGTTTAACCTTTAATTTCTGTTCTTTTGATTTTACAGTCACCTCCATCCCACTTCCAAGGGCAGAGGGCAAGCAACCCTCTACTGCTCATAAGTTTTCTTTGTATATACACCATTACAGTTTTCTAACCTTTATGCTTTTCAAATCCATCACTTATGCCTACCACCAAACAAGTTGCAGCAGACATTTCATTTCTCTCTAAATCCATAAAAGAGCTCTAAAAGCAGTGTCATGGGCATCAGAGAAACAGCATATAGGGTCAAGACAGAATGAAAAGGAGAGATGCAAACAAGAAAATCAGCACTAGAGAGAAATGTGTACCATGCTTCAACGTGCTATTCATATCTTCTGATGGTTACAGGCAGATTCCAACTTTTCTGACACTAAAAGGCATAAATCCTTTCTTTCAGTTCTTGAGTCAAGAAAAATTGTGATAGCCAGAATTTGCAATTAGTCAGAGTTTTGTCCCTCAGTTTTGTGACTCCTTCTGTGCAATCTTGGACAGCTGGGGGATTTTATTCCATTTTCTTACCCCTAAAATGGGAATAAACACTAATTCATGCACAACCATTGCTAGGGGAATTAGCAAAGCATTTTCAAACTCATAGTTAAAAGCTATGCTCCATCTACTCTGCCTGGACATAATTCTAAAACCACAAAAAAGCTGAGAAGGTTGCACCCAATCTGGTAAACTATTCTCAGATGAAAATTTAATAGCCTGCTGGAACAAATGGCAAAAGCCCTGCTGATTTTAACACAGTTAGGATTTCACCCCACTAAACAAATTTCCTAATGGAAGTCATGCACTTCAAACATTTGCACAGTGCAGCCCTATATATTCAGTTTCAGAAAGGTATTTTGTAATTCATGCATGACTGAAGCTTAACAAAAAAAAAAAAAAAAAAAAAAAAAAAAAATTAAATAAAATGTCAGTGTTCAGGGGAACCTGTACAAATGGTGGTCGGCCGTAAGATCATGCCATTTGAAAAAAAACCCTATTTTTAAATTCAATGGCTGCTAGAGCAAGGAATTCATTTTCTATTATCATTTTTTATAAAAGCTAACAGCTTAACACTGCAACACATATAATCAGCGTCCAAAGGGACACTTCAGAAAATATAAGGACATTTGTAGTATTTCACCTTCCTCAGCACAAGAGTTCAATTTACTGCTACACTGTTGGTCACCTACCAAGCCTGTGACAAAAGCAGTTTGGGAATCTATTGGTCTCAAATCCAAGCCCTGTGCATTAGCAGATAAAGCACACTGTTTGCTTTGGTGCACATGCTGCTCTGATGAAAGGTAAGACTGATGCCACCTTACAGAAACTATTATTTCACCAAAAATGAAGGAATGTTACAGATGCTTCCCTGAAGGTGAACAACAAAGAGTACTATGTGAGTGCTTCTCTTGACAGTGGAAGCTCTGTATGAGATGACTTGTGTGCCCAGGACTACTGCTTACACCTCTGTGGAGAAACAAGATGATGTCCTGGTGATATAGCCTTGGTCATTTACTCAGTGACACAACTCTTCATTATTAGACTGTGTTTGCCCTTATTTCTAAATGGTCTCTCCTCCTCCATCTCTCCTCACTGGCAGAAGCTTGGAAAGAGGGAGAGCTGAACTGAGGTCCTTAAATTTCAGCCTAAGGCTAAAGCATTCATGCATTACCTCTGGACTTTCAGAGTGGAACAACTAATAGGATGCAAGGAGAGGTTATTTATATTCAATCAGTGTTGTAACACAGAGGAGGAAAAAGAGACTCAGGCTGGTTTATTATGTACAGGCAAAAGGGCACCATGGACACACTGGGAACCAGGGTTAAAATCTTCAAATTGCAGCCATAAAATATAGGCATGCACCAAATGCCTTTCTCTAACAGAAGACAAAAAGTTTACTTTTTTTAGAAAGCAGCTTGGAGGCCAAACTCAGTACACAGTATGACAGGGTAGATTTCTTTCAGCTCTATGAATGTGCAAATCCAAAAATTCACACTGAAAAGTCAAATTCAGAAATGCTATGTTTCAAACTGCTTTCACCAAACCAGAAAAAAAGTAACCAACCCTTGACAGACTGCTCTGCTCCTAAGCTTTCTATCTGCATTTCAACTCAAAGTTTCAGGCTATTCAATGTTAGGTAAATCATCAGAGAATCTGAGTGGGATTTAAAGGGCAATGTGGGTGCAAGTCCCTCCAGTACAGGCAGGGGCTGTGTTATTTGCTTACTTGAGATGCCACATGCAGTGTACCACATAAATGTTGAGATTACAACTGTGTTGATAGAGCCCCTGAGTGTAGCCCAAATGTCCTCAGTAGCTCTGCTAGGTTTCTTGATTTAGCTGTTTCTTTATCAGGAAAAAGTAAAATCACTTCTGACACCAAGCACACATGCCACTTACATGTCCATGTACCAGTGTTTTATGACAACCTGTGGATGCCTCCAAGAATAAAACTATGTAAGAAACTTTAGCTGTATCAGTTGTACTGGTTAAATAGAAAGGTGAGCATCTGACTTGTAAAAATCATTGTGATGATGCCTAAAGTCCCAGGTTTGTGTTCTGACACATCTGTGACAACAGATTAAAACTAGATGACCCAGGTATCCTTCTGCACCTTCCTGACAGATGCTGCTAGGCAGTGAAATAGACCTAAATCAAAGTTGTGGCCTATAACCCCTTCAGCTGTCTAGTTTTAATCCATTGCCACAAATCTGCTGGATACCATAGAAGCAGTTATATTGTCCAAAAGTGCTTTTGTCAGTATAGCTCACTTCACACATTGAACCACTGTAAACTATGCTAGCCCTAGCACTTTTTTGCTAGTATAACTCTGATTCCATTAGTAGGGTTTTATTCGAGAGTTATCCAGTAAAGCTATCTGTAAAGCCAGGTCTTTCATTAGGAATGAAACTGCTAACAAGTTTGACATTTAAATTACCATTATTAGCCAGCTGAGTTATCTTGCTGAAATGAATGGACCATTTGGACCACTCAGAACTACTGCTGCAAGCTCTTTGCTCTCTCCCTTGTGATTCAAGTTCCTGATGGGTTTCTCTTTTTTGCAAGCAGAACCCATAAGAACATCATTATTTTTCAAAATTCAGAGGATCAAGCCATTGATACAAAATGGTGCCTGACATGATCTGCTACCATTTTCAGGCTTTCTCCAAGCACTTACCTACAATAGGGGAAAATCCCGTAGGTTACATGGAAAGCTTCCAAGCTCCTGCTTTGCCCAAGAAAACACACTAAGAACAATCTCATTGTTAGTGCTCAGGTTCTCTCCTATGTGACTTTGGACAAATGTTTTTATTTTTTTGCTGCAGTTTTCCTCCCTGGTGAAAGAGTCTTGTTCTCTTCCTCTTACCAACCTGCTGTGATGCTGTGATGGACCTTGCAGGTCACTGCATGAGTAGGGAGAGCAACACCCCTCTTTCAAGTGCTTTAAGAAAACAAAAAATAACAATTTACTTTTGATCAAGAGGCTGCTACCAAAAAAACCCTGTAAATACATCAGTTGTGCTCTTTCTGGCTGCTGCTCTGAGTTCAATCTTTTTGGTTGAAAGCTGCAGAAGTCCTGTTGTGACAGCCATAGGGACTCTTAGCTGAGGCTATGGCTACATGAAGGAAGAGGCAATGCTGCAGGTATTGACATGGATCAGAAAAAAGCTACCATGGCAGCTTCTGAGAAAGCACCAAACTGTGCATTTGAAAGCCTGTGAAAGAAGCAAGCTGCATGCTGAAAGAAAGACATTTGCTCATGCAAGAAATATAGGCTGACTCATCCAAGTGTGCTTTGGGACAGCCCCAAGCTGTACTCAAGTCACATGATGGCTTTGCTGCTTGTCAAAAATCAGGACATCTCTGTTTGCCTTGGGTTAACTGGTTCACATGTCCTTTACCTACATGTGATCTCGTGTAGCTGTTCATTAGGACCTCAACCTTCTAGGGAAAAAAAAAGCAAAAGAAAAAAAAATACAGAAAGCAAAAACCCACAGGTTTAAGGATTTGATGGTGGGGGGAGCAGGTAACATACACAGACTTCATGGGTAATCAAAACCCTAGTTTCTTCAGACTTGCTTGTTAATTCAATAGACTGTGGATTACACTATAAAGGTAATCCCAGATTCTGAAAAGATCTTGAAAAATCAGTGGTTGCTAAATAAATGTAGGCAGCCGTAGGGTGCTCTTGATTTTGCACATGAAAGGAGAAAAAAAAGACGTAGGAGAAGGCCTGACATTTCTCTTCCATGGATGCTAACACAGCACAGAATTACAGTCCTATCTCACCTGCTTCATGCTTCAAAGAGTAATGCCTGTGAATGGAGGCAACCCTGTCCCAAATTCTTCCCTGTTTGCTTTCATCATCCGCAGTGTGCTCACTCAGGGGCTGACTAATGCTGCGTAATTGATGGATATTCACACTCTGGAGCATCACGGCCTGGTAAGTAACAGCTGGGAAGAAAAAGATTCTTGTTAAATAAATAGAACCAGAATTAGAAGGCAAGGATTTTAACTAAAGCTAGGTCTTCTGATGAAAATTTCTGACAGCTCTTTCACTTGCACTAAATGCTTCAAGATGTACAAAAATCTGCATTATTTAAGACAGCTGGTTCTCTTTGCTATCAAGTGTTTCTGAAGCTGCATTTTCACAGTTTGAAAGCAACTATGCTAACTTGGTGCCATGTATTTGAAAATTGCTTGCTACAACAAACAAACAAAACCAAAAAACACACTATTTTCATTTGCTGCCTTTTGTTTTACAGGGCATTGCAAGGATTCTTGAAGGACAGAGGAAAAGGTGGCAGGAGCATTTTCTAAGGGAGATAAACATAGACATAATTTTTCAGAGTTGTGAGTGCTGCAGACAGTAAAAACATCCACAAGGCCAGGCATAAAGCAGAGTAAGGTAGAAATGCAGAAAACAGGTCAGGCTTGCTACAGGGTCTCCAGGGAAAATGAGGAGAACTATTAAGCTTCACCCTTTGGGTTCATGTAGCTGCCACAGATTAGATGTTTGCTGGGTTTTACCCACACATGGCCAGACAACACTTGGCAGTTTCACTTCAAGATGGTTTGTAGTCAAATTTAGAGCCAAATATAGTGATATTCTCACATCAGATTCAAAACTCTGATGCTCAGGCCCTGCTCAGAGGGTGAAGAATTGAGGTAAAACTGTGCAAGCTCATGGGTACAAAATCAAAGAAAATAAATACTCTTTTGCATGGCTTTTTTTTTTCCTCTCTTTCTCTTTTTTTTCTTATACTTTTGCTTGTCTTCTTTCTTCTTCTTTCAGACTTACTCTACTCGTTCTGTGTAATGCACAGATCAGACTGACTTAAGAATTTCACAGAGATGGCTCTTGACGTAAAACCAAGATCTTTGTGCTTATCTCTTTGGGCACAGTTCTGCACTCCCTCCTGCCTATTTCACTCCAATGACTCTGTTTTCAGAGCTCTCCATACAGCATGTCTGGCTCTTACAGGGTTGATCAGCAACATGTATTTCAGTCACAGAGGTTTTCAAACACATGGGAGAAAAGCACCGTGATGAATTTGGCTATTTGCACCACGGAACTAATCCAAAAGATACATCCGTTCAGGTGACTCTGCTAATCAGGCCAGTTTTAATCTCCTTGTCTTCTTTCTTCCGCTACACTTTCCTCTCACTGAACACAGACACTGACTAGGTGAGTGAGTGAGTGAGTGAGTGAGTGAGTGAGTGAGTGAGTGAGTGAGTGAGTGAGTGAGTGAGTGAGTGAGTGAACGAGTGAGTGGGTGGGTGGTGGTGTGGAAAAAGTGCTAGCTCAGCTTCCTAATGACTTGAGCTACTCAACTCAATGACAGATTTTGGCAGGTTCTGAAAATTATGATAGTAGTAACTGGTCCATGTTATATTGTTTCCATCTAAGCTTCCTGGAATACATTAAACTAATCCAGTTTCTAAAATAATATTATTTTTTCATGTAGTACTTGGAACAAGAGGGAACACAAGAAAAACTGTTTTTTCACTTTCTACCAGGACAATGATACAAATGGTTTATTAAGCTACACTGAAGGCATAAATCACATTTTGGTTTTGTCTACTTCCTTTTCATAGATTTGTGGAAAGCTAGGAGTTGAACATTCATAAATATATCCTTTCTTATCAAATAGCAAAGTCTTTTATTAACTTCATTGAACATCTTTTGATGGTAAATAATTGCACTAAGAACAATGTAAATAAATGAGAAACAGATCATTACAGTTCTCATTAGAAATAAGAGACCAGATTAATGCAAAGATTATACCAAAAACAATTGTGAGTGAATAAAAAAAATCTCTGTTTACTTACATAGGCAGTATTTAAGCCGAGAACAAAATTTATTGCGCAGTAATTGTAAGGTGCATTTTGTTCTTCAAAATACTTTATAAATGTATGCTTTATATCCTAAAGCACTCTAAGGTTCTTCATTTCTTTTTTTCAAATGATTCAATTTAGGAAGTCTTTAGAATCAGATTTTACAGACTTCTAGGAAAATAACTTGTTCCTTTTTCAGGGATAAAGAGGAAGTGAATATAAAGGCTAGCACCAGATGTCCAAAGCTCCGACCTTCCAGCTGCTCAGATTTAGATCAGACTAAAGCACCTTGTTTGGCTTGTTTGGCTGTGTTTTTAGGATAATAGTTCTTAAAAAGGGGATATCACTTTGAGTTTCCAACAGTCACTTGGTCTGGTTAAGAAAACCTGTCTTCAGCATGCAGAAGCAGCAGACTTTATCATGACTGGTGAAATTATAATTCATTATCAAGTGCTCCAACTGAATCTATCTACCCATAGAATCATAGAATAGTTTGGATTAGAAGGGACCCAAAAAGATCACCAGAGTCCAATGTCCCCTGCAATGAGCAGGGACACTTTCCACTAGATCAGGTTGCTCAAAGCCCTGTCCAACCTGACCATGAATATTTCTGGTGATGGAGCATCTGCGACCTCTCTGGACAACCTGTTCTAGTGTTTCATCACCCACCTTGTAAAAAATTTCTTCCTTATATCTAGACTATCTTCACCACAACCCACATTGGTGCCCAGTGTGCTAAGGACCAGCCAAAGGCATTTGTCCAAGACTGCATTTTGTTCCTAAGGAAGGGATCTGCTGGGAACAGGCAAAGTCACCGAGAATAAGTTACTTCTCCAGATTCAGTCATTTCATTGAGCCTGTTTTAAAGAAACCCTGGAATAAACCAGCATGGGTGGCTGAACCATCTGCTGTTGAGCCTAGAGGCAATCTTGAGCAATTGAGGCTATGAGTTCTCATTCAGAAAATGTTTACACCCCACTCCCTGCTGTCCAGAAAAAAACATTTCAGAGACAGTTTCAAGGTACTTAGATCAGAGGCTGCAAGCAGAGAAATAGCCACAGCATAAATCTCAAATGGTACTAAGTAGTTCAAATGTTTATTAGGATTCTCAGGTGGGAATCATAAGCTCTGTTGAGCATTACAAAAACATTGAAAGCAGTACTTGGGTTAGCTAACTTTTAAGTTACTTTGGAAAAGTCTTTGTTAACTAAAATGACTACAATATTGGCACATCCTTACGTTGCAAGATTTTTCAAGAAAGAAAATAGCCATTTGACAACACACTGGGTAACTCACAGTATCTGTGCTAGCAAGGGAAACAGCACCCCAAAGTCCAGCTGGGATTTTACTCACAAAGACAAAGTTAGAAGTAAGTATTGATAAAAATAGGATGTCAAATACAGTCAAAAAGATGATTTTTGAGTAGGCCTAGTAAAAAATAGTTATTTGGTTCTGACTGAATGTTGCTTTTGCTCATGACACCATTAAAGCAGGCAGTTCTCAAGAAATGTAAAAGTATGTATTTCAAACAAACCCTTCCCAAACTAAAACTGCAAGGTCTTACAGAAATCTCTCTATACACTGTACTTACTTTTCCATTTTTATTCTTATTGCTTCTTCCCTTTAATTTTTTTCTAACTTTCGTTCTTGAAGTAACTTTTCATATTTTCACATTCTCTGCCCATCATTCACCACCTACCTTCCTAAAATAATAATTAAGAGGAGATTTATGCCTACTTTGTTGAAATCGTTGTATTCATTATTTTCCAGTGAGGAGTATAAAAAAATAAATAAAAATAAATCAAAATGTGATTTTTACCTTTTTTTTTTTTTAATTACAAGAATGTGGGTTTGGTTCGGGTTTTTTTTTTTAATTCCTTGGCTCACTATAACTTTTGCTGTCACAGACTCTGACAGTATTTTTAAAAAGCATCTTCTAAATAAGTTAAAATCATCATAGAACAAACTGAAATGAAGCAATGAATCACATCTCCCATGGGTACAAATCTCCAAAATTCCTTTTGGGTCAGTTATTTTATACTGATCTGCTGAGAAAGTGGTGGTGGGGAGGGCTTAATCCCCTTTTGCATCATTCTTCCCCTCTCCTGCTACACTCCTATCCTCTTATCATCCCTTTTTGACTGGTAAGTCTTAAAGTCAGAAATATTTTCAGGAAGTTTTCATAATGCTGGTGACACTTCAAACATGCTAGAGGGGGCTGAGAGAGAGAGATTAACTAAGTAACTATATTTGTATGCATTAGCTCAAAAAGCAATTAGCTCCTGTAACAGGAGACCTAACAGATTGGTGCCTAGCAAGAGTATATATGACTAATTCCGTGTGACTGTATCAAGAAGAGCAGTTTGCCCACCAGAGAAGCTAACATGTTGCTATATACAAAATAATTCACTTTGAATTCACATTTTTAAGCTTGCAGCTGCTCTCAACATTTAGGGATATTTTTTTAGTTTTCTGCCTCCTTTTTCCATAATTATTTTTGACAACTCCATCCCTCCTACTCAGCCCAGTGCAAAGCAATGCAGTGGAAAAAGCATTGTACTTCCACAAAGTAAATGAGTAGTTGTATACTTTCTTGTCTGTCTTGTTCTTTCCCTTCTCCTCTTCCTCCTCCCCCAGGAAGCCTCAGATCCAAGATATAATAGAGGACAAAACCAGAAGATTAATTCTCCTAGAAAAGAACAATAAAACTCTATTCACTCCAGTGAAAGCAACATCTGGCTTTATGTTAAAGCATTTCTCACCTCCTACCCACCCCCAGATTCTCCCTGGTGTAAAGTGACCATCCCAGATGGATGCATTTGACAGCTTCTCCTTACAATTACTTCGGACTGTGAGATTAGCTAAAAGCAGAATTATTTTGCATGTGGTCCAAACTAGGCCACATCCAAGCTTACTTTACACTGGTGCTTGTTTTGACGTGATCGCTTCTTGCTTCAGTGGTACCTGATATTGCGGTAACACTGAGAAATCACTAGAGGCCTTGAGAGTTTGTCCTTGTAGGTTTCCTGAAGGCTGGGCCTCTGGACCTTGAGAGGAGGGAGATGGAGGAGAGTGAAACCCTGCAGGGCTTCAGGTTGCACAGCCCAGCAGCAACCCAACCACCACAGCTGTAGGCTAAACATCTTCACCCTCCTGCTCAGTGGAACACCCTACTCATGTCTGAGGTCACACATTTTGTACCAGCTTTACATTACCTTCCCGGAGACAGCCTCAGAACACAGATCTGTGACTTCCTACCTAATTGAGGCTGGGGAAAATTACACAACTCCTCTTCTTCAGCTTCCTTTTCAGTAATGCTAGCAAATATTTTCAAGTCTTCAGTTCAAGAAAGCGAAAAACACTTGAGGCAAGGCCTAAGCTACTGATTATTAGGTTTCCCTGTAAGCCAGCTGATAGGTTTCTCACAAGCTTAATTGTATCTTAAAAAAAAAAAAAAAAAAAAAAAGTAGCACAGGAAAACTCCTTCTGTAACCTGACACATATTAAGGGAGTGCAGGAATTGATAAACAATACAAAGACTAAAGATCAATTGCTTTGAGAACAACTGATGAGATCATTCACTTATGAAATAGCAGCCTTGACAACAAGGATCAGATGTCCCTGAACTAGTTCTGAAGTGTAACCATACCAGGTAATTAATATCAGCCCTGAGAGAGGCTAACATTTCTGTTCAAATCACATTTCTTTCTTCTATCTGTGAGCTTTTCTGCAGGCTCAAGGCACAGCGGAGCAGAACAACAGGGAGTGCTGTTACGATACAGGCTTCATTGTCTGCACAAGACGCTGCTACCTAGTAGTAGAAAAGGCAACAAAGAGACTGCTGGAGGGTCACTAGGAAATAAAATAAAAAAAAAAAAAAAAAAAAAAAAAAAAAGAAAGAAAAAGAAGAAGCCAGGGCTGAAGCACTGGATATGCTTGCTATTATGACTTGGCGCAGAAAGCAGAGAACTTTCCAGGGCCATTTCCAGCCTTTGCAGGAGACTGTGCTCTCTGGAACACAGAACAGAGCGGGCTGAGTGGGCTTGCCATGCCCTGTCACACTATTGACAGCAATTTTGCCTTGTTTTATCCTCTACTTTTCTGAAAGGAAGGGTAAAAGAAAATGTCCCAAACACTCTTCAAAAATATAGAAAATGCCAACCCAAAACAGCAAAAGTAATTAAAACCTAAGGCCAGCTTAAAAACCATGTTGGAAGTCATACAGCTGCAGCCTTCAAAGGCTTGCTTTTTTCTGGAGAGGGGTGGAGAAGAGAGCTTTGATTTAAAAACCACCACCACCACCACCACAATGGATCATTTGATCTTTTGGTTCCTCCTGTTTTATTTTAATTAATGATTCAAAGTACCGATTTAAAGTCAATCCAGCTTTATTAAAGGTTCATTGCAGGATTAAGAGAGATTTGAAACCAAGCCCAATACAGTCAGCAGAGACAAGCTCAAAATGGCCACTCAGCAAATAAAAAGCGTAAGATGCTGGTAGTGCTTTGAGCAATCAGCCAATAAAATCAGGCACCATTTATAAATACTGTGTAATTTTTTTCCTCTGGCAATGAAAATCTTTTAAACTCCTAGTTAATAGGCTTTTGTGCCACTTGTGAAACATTTCTTTTCATTTTCTTAAGAGAGCATTTATTCATTTTAGATTACTATTAAATAGGATCCTGCATATATGTACATCAAGTATGCTGCCACTGCCCAAGCTAAATGCAACATGTGTTAGCAACATCATACCATTGGATTCCACTCTTCTATCAGATTTTCAGGTTCAGAAACATCACAATTTCCTAGTCAAAGGAGGCGTCAAGGCTCTGAAATATTCAAGACTGCACACTCCTCTACACATGCACCCTGTACAGGATACAGAAGGAGCAAGGCTTGTGAAGACAATGAGCTCATTTTAAATCTTGCCGAAGCAGAAACCTTTCTAACACTTCCAGATAGATTGCATCCAGTTGACACCCTGCCTTGGTGGTATTAGAACTTTGTCTGGGAACTTATTAGTATTTAAAATGGATTATGTGCCAACCTATTTATTTCACTCTCCATTAGAAGAGCAGTAAATCTGAGATCTTTTATGAAAAGGCACTGTGTTTTGTTTGTCACAGGTATCAAAAATGTCCCTTTCTCCCTTCCAGAGGTAATGTTATTGAAGTCACAAAGCTGAATTCCTCAGATCATATCTATAGTACAACTTCTGTTCAGTTCTTCTGGCTTTTGCTGATTTTGAGAAGACAAGTGAGAGGCATATCAAAACTTCACATGCGGTGTAACACCTTGGAAAGCACTATTCCCTTTCCACCATTTCTTCAATGGACATGTGGGAAAAAAGGAATTGCCCTGTGTAGGATCTGGATCCAGTGGTAAGGGAGCCAGGGTACTATCAGGAAAGAGTTAGTAGCACAACACTGTGGGCACTGGGGCTGCTGTGCAGCAGGTCCAGGATGCGCCAGCTCGCTCACAGTTCCTCTGCTTCATTTGGCACAGCTCCTTCCCTCTCGTTCAAATGGACAGCAGTTCACAGCTGTGGATATATCACCCTCACTCACTTTTCCCTGGAGACTGTGTCTACAGAGGCTATCAGGGGCCTCCATTACATTAGTGCTGCTACTAAAGCAAGACAGTACTTACAGAAATGTATTTCAATCCTGACTCCTGCAGACATGCTTTGGCTACTTTTGTCCACTTAATGAGAATATAATCTAGGGCCCAGCTGGTGTAAGTCAGCACAGAAGCAATGAGCCTAAGGAAACAGTGCCAATTTACCTCAGTGAGGATCTGGCCCAGGGGATTCATAATGGATGGAGTTGTCTAGTCAAGAAGAGGTTGAAATAGCTCGGGATGACTGCATTTCTCCCCCACTTTCACAGTTCAGACAGCTTCTGCCAAATGGTATGAGCAGCTGGACATCTCTTTCAAATCCATATTTAATTCCCTAAAGCTGCATTGAAATGAAGAATCCTACTCACACGAAAAGAAAAAATCAATATTTTGCACTGCTTTAGCTTCAAATTTTAATGAACAAGGAAGGTGCTGCTGCAGTGTAGGAAGAAATCATATAATCAAAGATACAGAGTCTCAAGGTTGAGGAAAACAAGAAAAAAAAAGCATTTTAAAACATTTCCTTTGTTTATTGCTTATCACATAAATTTATTTGTTAAACAAATTTAACACCTTTTTACTCAAGTGAATAGTAGTAGAAACAAATCACAGTCTGAGAATTGAAATGATTGCACAAATTAAATGAGAAAATACGAGTTATTGCCATTCATTATATTGCCATCCATAGACAGAGATACTATAAATATATCAAACTGCTTGAACTGGGATCAGATTATTATTAAGATTAATCTCTCTACTTGCTTTTCTCCTTCACCACAAAGTTAAACAAATTTCAAATTAGTGAATAACTATAGATATAGATGGAAAATAAAGGTCTTTTCAAATTCTGATCGAAATTCGCTTTTCCCCCTTCTTAATTTAAGCAGAAGAAAGTCCTCTTCAACACTGTTTGATGCTAAAAAATTAATCAAATATAGCTGAGGTGCACCTGAACATAAGGAAGGGAATACAGGAATGAAATAATGATGTCAGGTAGTGTTATTGATTTTATTGGGACTATCTAAATTGTATGAGGGTACATTACATTATGGAGTCGAACAGAACCCACGTAAATGTAGTGTTTTAGAATATATTTATAAATTCTAGCCTTAAGAATCTGTTTTGAGGTCTCTCAAGTTGAATTTTCACTCTTGTTAAAAAAGACATTGTAAAGGTTTGTCCCATTGGATTTTGTTTACAGGCTTGAAAAAAGCCGACCTGAAACCCTTGGGTTTCACCCGACTAGATTAAAGAAGTCTTGTTTAGCATATAGATATTTCTGAAATTTTTGCTAGCACTAAATACAACATTCCCTCAACTGGACAGGTGATCATTACTAATGGGTCGCATTTTTTATTTAACATCACTATGTCTTTTTAATTTTCATTGATGGTCTAACTCAGAATAAGAAATTTGACCCCTCAACAACAGAGATGTAAGCTTCCATATGCTCAACTGAGACTATAAAAAACATTGAGGCTTGTGTTACAGATGGATCAAACCCTAAAAGGCCGAATAACTCAATAGCCAAAGATAAGATGATATGAATCTCACTTTCTCTTTTTGACCTTTTAAATCTTGAAAGTGGTGTCTTTCCTCTTAAACGAGTAGTTCATCTCTAGAAATAAACACAGGGAAATAGTTTTTCAGAGAAAGAGACTCAATTTCTCAATCAGATACAACTACACTGATATTTTCTGTAGTGAAACAATATAATTTCAAACTCCACCACTAAATAAACTGAAGGTGTGTTCTGTTGCTAGGAAATAACTTTCACTTAAGGCTATAATATATAGGATACACATGCCTTATATACAGCACATATTTGAGCAAATGTGCCTGGGCATGTCTTTCAGAACTTGTATTTGTCTGGTATACAAGGGATTCCTAAAACTGCCAGAGCTGGTGTGGTTTTGAAAGGTAAAACTGCCTAAACATCAGGCAATGAGAAACGAGATTACCTGCTTGACACAGCTTCAAGGATGATGTGCATGCTATGTTCCAAACTAAACTTCAAAAGAATACCATAATCAAACAAACTGAACATAGGAGGTATCCAAGGACAGCACAACAAAAGGCTGCTTGGCAGGGAAAGAAAGAAAGAAAGGAATGGGAAGCAATATAGCCAACCTTCATGGGCAAAAGAATGCAAACTCAGAAAGGAAGTGAAAATTTGAGGTATCCAAGTGTATTTGAGCAAGGTAAAAAAAGTGGGGTGGGTTTTTTAATTAATTGCATAAGCAAAAATTCTATACACTGCCAGACCCATATAGACCAATCAGCTGCTCTTCTAAAGGCTTCCTTCACAGTTTAGAAAAAAGAGGAAAGTCAGAGCCATGAGTGACCTGTGTAGTAATCCAGTGACTGCAGATTCTGAAGATTTCCCACCTCTGATGACTGTTCACGTCAATATAAACAGTCTTTTTCCATTGCTGTGAGTAGGGTAAGATCCATGCTAGATCTCTAGAGGATCTAGCCTTGCCAGGCAAGCATATTTCTCTATGAGTGAATTCTGGGGGGAAAAACAAAAAAAAGAAATCTAGAAAGCAACATCAGTGCAACTGCATCCAAAAACTATTTTGAATGCTGGTTGAGTCTAAGAAAATTCAGTTTGGAGGAGTGCTGGGTATTCCCTGTGTTTTTCTGAGGTTGGTGAGAGCATGACTAAACATGTTAGTTTTTCAAACCTAAGTATCTCAGTCAAACCAGATAAAACAATACCAAGAGTCTGAAAACTGCCCCTTCAAAAGGAAGATATGTGGGTGGGGGTCAGGTGTCTTTGATGCAGGCCAGATACAGCACAGGAATGTGCAATATCCTGCTTCCTTCAACACCAGAAAAATCAAAGGGCTAGAGATCGTCTCCCTGCTCACAGTTCCAATCCTTGCAGCCAAAAAGTTCTCCACAGACGGGACCTCTCTCAGGGGACTGCTCCAAGGCTGTGCCTGGCCATCTGTGCATCTGTATTTTTTTTCTTTATGTTTTTCCTTGGGGGAATTGTTGCTGTTGTTGGTTGTTGTTGTTGTTGCAGTTTTCTCTCTCTGACTCCATATTCCACCACTCAAACAGCCCTGTGCCAGTCCATCCTGTACATAGTCCTGAAAGGTGCTGGGCACAGCTTTAGCTTGGAGACCAGTCCCATGCCGTAAAGCAATTTAAGTTTTTGCACTCAGTGTGGTATTTATAATTACCTGCTTCTGTCTGCCTAAGCCTTGCTGCTGCTGGGAATGTACTGGGCCTTTAGCAAGCACCTGCACAGGCCCCCCCTGAGGCATCATTCCCAGGATGCAGGGTACTGAGCAAGCATGGCAGCTCCCTCAGACCCCCACGAGCTGCCTCTGCAACCAACGTGAAGCTCTCTGACAAATTCTAGCTGCATTCAGAGCACTGACAAAGATTGCACACATATAATCTTTAGCATTCTGCAGCTTAACACTCTACCTGTCAAGAAGCAGTCTTATACCTCAAACTTCCAAAGGTTGTGGGACAGTAACTTAAATAATATTTGTGAAGTACACAGAAATGTTATTATCAGCAGCAGAGCCCACACAGAAATTAATATTTGTTTGCTCAGAACAGGCTTAGCTCTGAATGTACAGCAAACAAAGGGCATGGAACATTGAGGGCTAGTGATAAAGGAAAAAAAAGTGGCCACTCCCTCACCATCTCGTGCATTGAGGAACAAGGAGCAAAATACGAAGTGATTGATAATTCAAACATCTGTTGTATCATATATGTGCAGGGATAAATTCTAGACTGAATAGAGACTATGTTCTTAAAATTCTTTTTTTTTCTATATTCTTTAATTTTCTTACTTCCCCGGTATTTAAATTTTGGAAATATTGCTTTAAATGCAATGCAAATAAAACTTACAAAATATATTTTGCAAATTCAGTTACTTACTAATGGGGTGTGATGCATTTCACCACCCAGACTGTCAACCAGTAGTCCAAAACTTACAGGCACCCTTTTGCAGGAAAGTCTTACAAATGCCAGATAGTCACATTCCATTTCCCACATTTGCATAGTTAAGACTGAACATAACCAAACATTTGATAATCTCAAGAAATATAGAAAAGCTCAATGAAGAATAGAAACAGCAAGAAAATATCGGTGTCTGAGGAAGAAATTAGGGGAGAACACTGCAGGAGAATGGGGGTTACAAAGTAAGTAAGCAAACCAGAAAGTCAATTTTTTTTCCCTTCCTCTGCCAGCTGCGTGCCAGCTCTAATGAGAGCAGCAGCTAAGCAGTCCTGCCAGCCCTCCAGGTTGGAGACGGACATGATGACAAGGAATGTGAGGAATGAATCACTGCTGCTGCTGTTACATCTGTTTGAAAATCTGACATCAGCCTCCTTTCAAAGCTAACTAACCCAGCAATTTTTGCAGCTATTAACAGAACACACTTGGTATTATTGAACTCAAGGTGCAGGGAGAATCAGACCCAAATCCATACAGACTAACAGCTGGATTGTTTTTATTTCACCCCTTAAGGTTTTGTTGTCCATACCTTTTGATAGATGTGCTTATTTTGTTTTTTTAATTAAGTCCAGGTCATCGAAAAGGGTAGAAAACAACAACTGTGAGTATGGTCTCCAAAAATGTTAGAAAATTAAAAAAATGTTGGCTTTCATAAAAGATAGAAAAAATATAAAGAATGAGGACAAAAAGTGGGAAATGAATGGCTGTGATTGGGAGTTCCCAGCTCAGTATATCTGTCACTAGTAGCGCATTAGCCATAACAAAAAATTCAGCAAACTGGAAATTCCTCCTGCTGTGCACAAATGAAGCCAGAAATTACTGTCCCTGCTGCCTGTACAGAAAACATCAACCTCTACGTGATGCTTCACAAGCTGGGTGTGTTTGGGTAGCTCTAGGTTGCAGAGCATGAGCAGCAATTTTCATGATTCAGCAGCACACTTAGGCACAACGTGGTTTCATTTCCATTCTGATGTGGATGCTGTTAAAAGATCTTTGTGCAACCACAGGAGAATCTGAGATAGCCAAGGGGAAAATAATAATAATATTTTTTTGAATTTCCAGGTAGAAAAGGACTGAATGCCACTCACTGATTTAGTGCAAATAACTAAAGAAAATTACTGTTTTTATAATGCCCTTTTCCTTACCAATTGTTCATATTTTTCCCAGGGCTTTTTAGAGGCTGAATGCTGCCTTTGTGGTCACCAATTCTACAACTTCCTAATCTGTACATTTGTGTGAACAACTGTTATTGATATAACTTCAAAATACCACAGTCTCTTCTTACGATGTAATTAAGTATTAGACATGACAAGACTATTATTAATGAAAATTTATTGCCTTCCAGTATGGTTGCCACAAATAAGGTTATTGAACTCTCATATTACCTGATTGTATAAAGTGCAACAGCAAGCTTTACATTTTGTACAGGATGCACAAAGGGTTAAACACAAAATTTAGACTATTGAGCAAAAACTGGTACTGCAATGTTGCCCACTCTGTGATTTAGTGTCAGACCATAATCTGGAACAGAAAAGAGTTTTTCCTTGATCTAATTAGAAAGTAGACAGTTTTTACCAGCTGGCAAGATTTCTCCCCAAATAAATTTCAAATAGAACTAAAAGAACGGCTGACTGTAGAAACAAATGGAGACATCACCACTTTTTGTAAGCAAGTCAGAGCATGTATCATAAATAAGGAACAACAATAAGTAGAAGCTTAAACAGAGCAAACTAAAAAATAAACAATGATAAACGACCAGGATTGAGATGATATTAACCCCAAAATTATAAAGGAACTCAAGCAAACTGGAAAAAAAATAACAGCTTTTAACCTCTCTTCTATTAGTCCTTTAATCTGATGAGTGAGAGGTGGCAAACAGGATATCAATTTCTTAAAGAATTTTCACAAGGGAGTTGCAGACTTCTAACTCTGGCCATATCTATGCTGGGAAAACTAGTAGAAATTATAGCAAATAACAGAATTAGTAGACACATGGATAAATATTATTTATTTGGGGAAAAACCAGCAGGAGTTTTCACATGGTTAGCAAATTTAGGGGAGTTCTTCACAGGGTTAACAAGTACAATCAGCTGGCATAAACTACCTGGCTTTCTAAAGGTGTGCTTTTTTAAAGTGCCCCTTCAGCACATTTTCAAAAAACTAAATAGTTGTGGCATTGCATGGTGAATACCTCATTAAAAGTCAGGAAACACAAAAGAGAATAAAAAAAGAACAGAACAAGTTCATTAAGATCGAGAAAAATCTTATGTTGATGCTGCTCCATATAATGATGATCAACCAGAAAGGATGTGAGCAACAAGCTGAAAATACCTGCTGATGATATGAACTGATTCTGAGCAGGAACAGGAGAGAATGGTGGTGAAAGAGTGCAGAGCTGCTTTGTGCACTGCATAATGAAAAGACAGTTTTAGATTGTGAAAGATAAATGTAAAGAAATATAAAGAAATGCACAAGGGGAAGAAAGATCCTAAATTTATATGCAAAATCATGGGTTCTGAGCTGATTATTAAGAAAAAAATTGAGAACGAAACGTTCCACTGTAAGGAATCAGGGCTCCCTACATATTAAGCTCTGTAATTCTGTCTCTGCATTTTAAAAAGGACACAGCAGAACCAGAATAAATGCATGAAAAAGATAATTAGGAATGTGAAAGGGCTTCAATAGAGGTGATGACTAAGTAGAGTAAGACTCTCATCTGGCTCAGAGGGAATCCTGGGGAATTAAGATAAGGGTCTGTGAAACCATAGGCAGCAGGGAGAAGGCACATAGATCAACAATTCATATTTTCTTTTAATTTAAGTACTAAATGTCATTGAAAACACTGAAGAAGCACACTTCAAGACAGAGGTACTGCTTCACTTAGGTGTTGTTAAATATTGGAATTCCTTGACTGAACAGTTTGTGGACCCAAAGTTTAGCTGGCTTGAAGAGAATATTAGTCAAGTTCATATGAGGGAAATCCCTCAAGAATTACTATCTGTCCAGAAATCACATCTAGCTCATGTCTTTTTCAGGATATAAAGGGAGTAAAAGTCCCATTCCCCCTGCCACCTGTGTCAGACAGCCTGGAAACTGATAACAGACAGATTTGTCTGAGAGGTCTCTCCAGAGACCAGCATCGGCCAAAAAAATGTCTTTGGAGACCAGCAGGAGAGTAGACGGATTTTGATATATAATGCTCTAGGACTGAAGCAAGGATGCTAGAAATCTGGATTTATGATAAAATAAGCTGAAACAATTAATAAACTCTGGCAATCCTAGAATTTTCTGTGAGGTCAGGAGAAGATCAGACAAGTCCCTGGAGAAACGCCACTGCATGCTTGTCCTGTCCTTATATTCTTAGCAGTAGCTATCTATCAGTGGATATAGCAAATGGAGCTAGACACAACCTCGGTCTGACCTGCTACTGGCATTTTGTTTGATCTGAACTCTGTTTTTATGGCATCATGCAAGTAGGCAGTGACATGGCTTAAAGCGCATGTCCCTGCTCCTGGGGCTTTGACTGCTGGGCTCAGGGCCAGCTTAGGGAGAGCACAGCTGCTGTCTTTGAAAGCTGCTGTGAAGAAAACTAGAAGAAGCCCCAGTAGACACTGCCCCTCCTTCCCTTGGGAACTGCTTTTAGCTGTGTTGATGCCCTTCCCCTCTGCCTGAGCTATGTTGCAGCTGTGTTATGGCCATGCCTGCACCTGCCCATGTACCCCACTGATCAGAGCTCCTGCTCTTGGCCCACGGGCTGACTTCCCACTGCACCCTGGGTCCTGTCTTGTCACTCTGACTTCACCTGGTGACCACTGGCCCTCAGCTCTCCCTTGTCCTCTGCCCCAGCCCTTCTCTGCTTAGCTTTCTGGGCATGCTGGCTCTGCACCCAGCCAGGGATGGCACAGCCCCTGCAGCCTGGGGGCACCTACCATGCCCTGCCCACGCCCCATGGTCGTGCTTTACCCCTACACACAGCAGCAGTGCAGAGGTTTGTTCAGTATCTTCTGTTAGTATCTACCCTGGATCAGAAGAACACATCGATAAAACATGAGGAATCTGAACAGCCAGGAAGACTGCAACAGCATCTTTTCTCCTTAAAAGAAGTATCTCCTAGCACACTGTCACAATTCAGAAAAGCTTCATTTATGTAAAGATATCTACTGTGAAATTCCATTGATTGCATAATACAACATTTCCTTTTGGAATTGGCAGCTAAAATATATGAAGCCCATTATTGTAGGAGACTTGTGTCCAAAGTTAGTATAGAGGAAAAGTGGAAAGAAGGCTAAATACAGGCTGTTCTCTTTTTCTTTGCTGTGCTTTCAGAATAATGTTCCTCATTCCTGAGCATTTCTTCCTCCAGAAGCACTGCGAGAAATAACAGAAACTGTCTGCTCTAGCAGGATAGAAAAATTGCAAAGCTCTGGCTCTGAACACAAGTGTAAATGTACATTGAAAGCCAAAAAAAAAAGAGGGAAAGGGGAAAAAATCCATAATTGACATTTTCTTTTTTGCTTGTTTCATGGCAGTACATATTCCACTAAATAATATATTGCATTGAATTTTAAAATACTACAACTTTCAAAATGTTGGATCCTTGCTTCTGGTTTGCATACCAGTGGAGTTCATTTATTTGATTTCTTCCATACTTAAGAAAATTTGAATTTTCCTTTTTAGTTTTATTGTGGGAATCTTAACTCATTTAGTCAGCTGATTCCAGGAACTGAGGTTTTAAAAGTAGAACATTAAACATTCAACAATTAGCAAGAAAGCTCTAAGAGTTGGCAACAATTACCACTGCAAGGACTTTTGGTTTTAGCTCTTAAAGTTTTACAGTTTGGAATCAGTATAGTTCAATCATCCATAGTATGATGGAAACAGTAGAAGGTTTTTGACACTGTCTCCCAAAACCTCTCATCTTCAAACTAGGATTCCCACAAAATAGTGCCAAAAAAATAAAAAAAGAAGGGCTTTTATGCAAAATACCTGTTACGTGCACATGTACTTTAATCCTGATCAGACATTTCACATTTCCTACTTTCCCCACCCCTTTTGCTCATTTGTTTAATTGTCTGTTACCATTAGTTTTTTTCATGCCTCGGTAAAACATGTTGCTAGCATTCAGCCAGTGAGTCTAGAGTTCAAGATTTTTCCTTTACAGACAACTTAAAGTATTAATTCTGTGAAATCAGGTCTGCATATATTATAAAGATTAGAAGTTAAAAATAGACATGAACAGTTTCCACTTCCCTCAAAACTGTCTTTTGTGTTCAAGAAAGAAAAAGAAAAAAAAAAAAAAAGAGTGACTATTAGGAACAGAATTAGAAAAAAAGACAAAATTCAGAATAAGCTTAATTTTAATACCTATCACTAGAATTAATTCCACTTGAATCCTATCATAACCAGAATGAGATTTCAGGTAAAGCTTTTTGAAATAAAGTTATGTATGTAACTATGATAAATTACACAAAAGGAAGAACAAAAGTTTGTATTAGTAAACCTTGCTCTCCTTCAGGCATTGCTGCAGATCAGTACTAAAACATGTCTGGGCTCAGGAAAAGCTGCTGCTGCTAACTCAGATGAGGAACATGGGTTCCTTTCCAAATACATTTAGATGTAAGTTCACCTGTAGTAGCAGCTTTCTGGTTTTTGCCTTTTGTCTTCTGTTGCTAAGTGGTATTTGCCTCTTTGCTTCATCCTTCCTCTTGACTTCAAACGAGAAAGATAGGCTCAAGCTCTCGTGAGCATAACTGTGAAAGGTGTTTAGCAACTAAGGTTTCCTTGTCATTGCCCTGCAAGGAGAAATTCAGATACCTGATTTTCCATTTACAATGCCAAAACCTAAATATTATGCCCTCATGTAGTCTCTCTCCCTTACTATCTTTTAAACCACATATTAACAAGACTAAAAGTTTATTTCCAAAGAAGCCTTGGAGCATTTTGGCTGGCTTACATAGGGGCTGATTTCTTCACATGCAACAGAAATACCATAGTAATCAATCCACTAAGGGAGAAAAATTAAATATTCCCCCAGCTACTCAACTTCTAAAGGATTCCAGCAGTTTCTGAATTTAATTACTGACAAGTTTAGATATGCTGGGAGATTCCAGGGCTGATTTTATGCACTTTCCCCTGAACCTCTCTTGTCAGACTTTCTCACAGTTCTTCATAAATGAAGGCCCCGATTGTTTAGACTAAATTGGAACATTGTGTTTATGTCCACACAGCATAATACTAAACATAAACAAAATCACATGAAAATTCTTGGTATGAGAAAAGAAGAAATATCTCCAACCTACCGTTTTATCAAAGAGCACATAACTTATCTTAACATGCAGAAAACAATATTGCAATTTAAATCCAAACAAATTATACAGCAATGTAAAAGAACATACAGATTTATTCTCGATAAAGCAAGTGAGCACTGATTTTTTCCACCAAGTATTTAGACAACTTACTGTGGTACAAATATGTTCAAGACTAACCCAAAATTCAAGGCCACTGCTGAGGCTCAATTGCACATAGCAAAGACCATTAGCAAACTTGCACAAAGTCAGCTATATCAGTGCATGTATTTCCAAGCTGGGGGATGTTTGTGTGTACACAGGACCTTTGAATTTGAAATCAGAGTTCCCAGCTACACAGAGCTGGCAGCTCTTGGCTTTTGAGTACTGTAGCCTGAAGTCAAATAAATTGTTCAAAGACAATGTAGCTGCACATTCATGCTCAGCTACAAAGGTCACATGCTTGAGATGCAGAGATCCAAGAAAAAGACTGAACAAGAGTTTGTGGTTGGAAGGAAAGTTCTTGAAAATATTTTGTCTTTACATTCATGGCAGAATACTCTTGAGTACAGACATCTCCTTTATATTGTAATTAAAAACACTTCATAATGAAACACCTGAAGTTTCTTGAAATTAAAAGATTAAAATTATTAAGATTGAGATTATTAAAATATTCTCTTTACCAGAAAAAATTAACATTTCTCTTCACTCTTTCCAATATCGTTATAGAACAGTCCTCTTTATTCTTTTCCTTTTACTTAAGTAAAAATGCTGAGCAGAGGAAGATCACAACTAAACAGATAATCAACTGCAAAACTCATAGAATTATTTCCTTATTCCTTCTCCATTCGTCCTTCCGTTCTTACTACAACTGTGGTCCACACACCACCAGTAATGACATTTGTGGTCCACTGGTGTTTGAAACTCCAACAAGTGGAAATGACACTCAGGAATCACAGAAAGGCTGGGGTTGGATGTGTCAATCTTAGATACTTGATAACTTGCTCTGTCTGGTTAATAAATTGTCAGCAATTACATTATTATCAGTGAGTTACTGAAAATACCAGGAATAAGTGCAAAACTTTATGTAGCTTAAACACAGGAGGATTTAAAGGTGTTACCCTTTGCTACTGTCTGTAGTGACATTTTCATTACCAAGGACAAGAGGTCTAAATGGATGTCTCTCAATGTCACTTGTGACTTGAACCAAACCATAATTAAACAAGCACTTTTAACTCTGAAGAATCAGTGAAGCATGCAGACACACACCACAAGAGAGAAACCAAACCATATGTCTGTATTTTGGGGCATTTTACAAGATGCCTGACATACCTACTATGGGGTTATTACAAGGAAACAAACAACTGAACACAAAAGAATTTTTTTGTTGCAAGAGTAAAACTCAAATCCTTTGCACTTACATTCCCATGAATGAGAACTAATAAATAATTGCTGTACATCCAAAGACCTACATTTTCAGCCTATGACACTGTGTTTTACCCTCAATACACAAATACACCCATGAATCTATTTGGAGGCACTGGAAACACGCTTATGCATGTGTAAGCATGTTTTGGATTTAATGAGCAGTGAAAAATTAAGTGACAATGATAACACTTCAACACAGTTTATAAACTGTACTCAGGAATGTACATGCATATAAGAGCAGTGCTACACTATTAATTGAAACAAAAATAAACAGCTTCAGTACGTACTTCCCCACACAAAAATACCTCATTAATGGCCTTACTTAATGTTGTGTAAGAACACCGTATTTAGAAAACAGCAAGCAGCAGAGAACTATTCTGCAGAGGCAGCTCCTCTGAGGAGCTAACTTTAGATGCAAAAGGAAGTTATTTTAGCTAGATCTTACCTTGCACCAGAATTCATTCTCTGTTGACAGGAAACAAAGATTAAGTTTCAGTTTCTTTGTGAAGCTAAACTGCCTTCAGCAGGAAGACCTGAGCAGGAGAGCAGGCTCAAATTGGATGGAAAATCCCCATGTCACCAGTAGCTGCTAGCTAGCTCGATTCTCAGACACATCCTAAGTTTAAATTTTTAACACCATTAAAATTCAACCAGTACATGGCATGACCTCTCTTCACTGTGCTGTGCTAATGAGGCAAAAAAAAACTAGGAGCTTCTCCCCACAGACCCTCATCACATAGATTCCTTGGCTAGGTTTGAGGCCACCAGGTGCCCTCTTAAAAAATGGACTTTAAACAGGTGTTATCATCATGAGGATAGAGCCAGACCAGAAGATGAAGTAACTTTGCTTGAAATACATTAATTTTGTATAAAGGAGGTGTAAAATTGAGAGAACCAGAGTTGATACAGGTCACTGAGGTGGAAGTGGAAAAATACTACAGGATAAAAAAAAAAAATCCATCTGTTAAAGTTAAGAAACCGGGGAATGGAAGGAAAAAATACTGTACAGATGAAAAAATGTACATTCAAATGAAAGAGTTAACAAAAGGTTGGAAATAGGGAACTACGAAAGTATTTCCTACCGGGGATAGCTGGGAAGGATATCAGTCTAATTCAGAGAAACATGATTATGTTCTCTTCTCCCTTTTTTTTTCAACCCAGCATAAAACAAACCACTGGACATTTGCATTGTACTTGTATGCGAATAGAGAAAACCCCAATAAGAAAAAAGGGAACCAACTGGTATATTTTTAGGGGGAATCCAAATTACCATGGCTAGGTGGGTCAGCATACATAGCAAAGAACAAGTAAGGTAGAATTGTTTCCTTCAACAAAAGAGTTTGGAACTCTGCATGATCCCAGTTTTGAAGCTGTAACTAGGAGACATGATCTTGCATTTTAACTACTCTCAGCAGCAATTTTTTTTTAGTAGATGGCTTCTCATGGACTGTGACAGAGAGGGAACCAGACAAAAATTGAGGACAATACAGCCTAAGAAATGGTGCACTGGGTTGCACTGTAAAACCTCTATGTCCAAGCATACAGCATCAAAAGAAAATAATAAAGGTGTTGGATGAAAGTGAGGTGAAACTCTCCGGTAGGCACGTACTACCGGAGATCTTAGCTAAAGAAATGGAAATGGGCATTTCCAAAGACTACAGAAAGAGAGGTTTTCGTACACACACCAACAGAAGGTTTCCTTGTACAAAACAAAAGCAAGAAACAGAGACAGGAAGGAAATCACAGGGAATAGCTTGAGTAATAGCCAAAATGCAGTTTCAGGTCTGTGTAAATGTCAAGGTAGAGGACAGAAAGCAGGGAAATCTCACATGGAGTGCTAAAAATCAATTCTCTGATCAAACAAAATTATGTGAGAAAGAGGGAAAAAGAGAGCAAAAGGAGCAAGCACTTTGAATAAGAGTTTTACTCCCAAAAGTTATTCTTTCCACCTGTAAAAATAAAACCCAGAGTCCTAGCAGAGCTGGTAGATATGAATAACAAACTGCAAACATTAGCTGAAAGAGCAAAAGTGTAATATGATAACTAAAACATAAGGCACAGGAAGAGGAATATTCATAGTAAAAAGTGGTCAGATGGAGAACACTCTCAGATTAAAGTTTTGTAATCTTTTTATCTTTCAGTTTCCAGATGAAAATGGTTGACCAAAACATTAGAACAAAGAAGGAGGAAGAAACACTAACAAATACTTTTTCTTCCATTTTCACTGAAAGTAATGAAGACTAAAGAAAATTAAATGACTGCCAAAGGCAGGAATTAATGCAAGTAAGAGAACTATTTTTAAAGGAACATAAATAATATTAGAAGGAAGCACACAGTGTGAAGCCTCTCAGGTGTCAGAGAGCCAGAAAGTGCAGTAGATTCATTAATTTCCTGGGTTCCTTTTAATCTATGCTTATAAAAAACTATTTTAAAACTTTGCTGGTTAATTTTCCAACTCTGAACTCTTTTGCACACAGAATTTGTCAGATGCCAGGAAAAAAACTAAGCGTCAGAAATCATAGCATCATCTCTCATAAGAAACTTTTATTTTCCCGTGATCAGAAAAATGAAGCCTTACTGCAAGGTGAGAGAAAGAGAAATTAGTAACCATAAAGTGAATATTTATCATGTGACTGTGGTAGCTCTGGTGCTGCCCTCAGTAATGAACAAGACTCATGGAAACAGCCATTTCTACAAGATCAGGCTATGTATGTTGCACAGAAACATCGTCCACAGTAATTCTTGTGCAGTGCCAGCGTGGGAGTGCTGTGCTCAATGTATCTTTCTGATTCTGTATCCTTGCCCAATATATAGCTGCTGGCATGCTGAGGCAAAATCTAAATGTGGAAAAGAGTTAAAGGGGGAGAACTAGAAATAAGATTTAAATGGAGGCAGAAGATCTCTTGTACTAGGTCTGCCTTTTAGACTTTATTTCAGATTTTGCTTTCAGCACAGCTCAGAAGCTGAAGAATATTGGAAAATCTTTCTCAGGTTCATTCAAACCATAATCAAAAAATATCCCCATGAAGAATATGATGCCAGTTTATGTTACTTATTAGTAACCGTGGTTGATATCAGAACCAGACTATGTAAATCATTTTGAAGTCTAATTTGAGGAAAATATTCCCAACAATGAACTCTTTGGATTAACAGTGAACGTTAAGGCATTCACTCAGTATGCCTAAGGTTTCATCATTCTTACATAGGACTCTGTACAGTACAGCTTTTTGTTCCCTTAATTGCCATTTCACCATGTGATCCAAATGGTTTGCTTGGCGTGTTCCACTGGGTTTCCAAATGGTATCAAAAGATTTAGAAAATGAGGGCGAGTTTTCACACTACCTTCAGAACTGAAGAAGGAGGTTGCCAGACTGAGATGAACATTTGGGCTAGCTACTCATTGACCTAAATTAGGAGCTCCTTCTGACAGCTGGAAGAATGTCTGTCAAGAAGCTGAAACATGTTCATTTCAAAACATTTGAAATGTAAGTGGAAAAAACTCTATGTTTTCTTGAATAGGTATTTACATATGTATTGTTTTCTTTACAATTATAGGCATAGAAATTGCCAGAGAACGAGGAACCCAGGAGAAGGTTAAATCAGGACTTGAGGCTTCCAAGAAACAAATAACGACAAGAATAATCTGAAAGGCTTTCTTTTTTTTTTTCTTATTTTCTCCCTGAAATTACTAGAGGTAGATTTTGGGGGCTTTCTAACCTAACAATCCCCTTTAGTTTTTGAAACTATTATGCTTGCTTGCCCTTTTTAAAAATTCAGGTCACGACCAATGAAGAAGACTGTAAGATGGTTACCTTTACTTTCGAAAGAAAAGGTGGAGTTAACAAGAAATTTCTCAGAAAATCCTGCTGTGGAGCTCAGATGGCACGTTCACAGGCTTGGTTACTTACAGATTTCCCTAGTGAAGAAAGCAGATTGGGGTTCACCATAGGTTTCCTAGCATGATGCAGTTCTGTGATGTGAGAAGGTTGACTCTGGCACCACTGGAATGGCTGCACTGCAAACATAAGCCATGCCCCAGAAAAGGTACGGGCCCAGCAATTTTTAAGGCAAAAGATAAAAGGATGCAATCCTTTCCAGGAAAAAAAAGGAGTACAAACTCCTTTGTCAAAAAATGTGAGGAATAATTGACCTTAAAAGCCTAAAAATGAGTTATAGAACCACAGACTGCCAAGTTTAATTACAGGTGGAACAACATTATGTGGTGGAAAAGAGGAGCTTCCTTTTCTGCTTCCTCTCCCTTCATACAGGCACCAATAAATGAAATCAGAATATCATGCCTTTTCTACATTTGCTTTTTTGTCAGCAAGAAGTAGCATATATGCATACATCATGTAGAACAAACATGGGATAGAGATTTTCCATTCTAAACAAAAAAAAGTCTCAAATCTTTTGTAAGCACATACAAAAGTTAAAATAAAAACACTCTGGAAGGTTCTTTTCCCAGACATGGCACAAAGTGGTTACTGCTACTACCATCCAGTGAAAGGCTGAATTGTGTCTCTACATGAAACTGCTCCTTGCACACTACAGCTCTTCCCCTACTTCTCTTCAGTAAGAGGAAGAATGTACTAAATTTTCTCCAACACCTGTGACAAAGTATGCTTATTTACATGCAGGTGTCTCATCCTGATCTATTTTACCTGACCTTGCTGTCCCAAGAAGCATTATTCCAATGCCTAATAACTGTAGCACCTCAGAAATTCTGGTGATGGCTGAAATGGGATAAATAGTCTTTTCTGAACTTTATATAAAGAAATTGTCAACGAGTCATGTCTGTCTGAGCATAATTTGATACTATACAGATATGAAGATGCACATTTATGGTACTGTTCTGGCATTAACAGCAATTGAGCATCCCCAGGAAAAGGCAACCTACTATGGGAAATTAAGGATCACAGGACTTCAGTCTCTTTTTCATCTCTGGCTGACATGTTCCAAGTCATATGGCTTTATAAATTCTTACTGATCTCCATCAACACATCTCTTTGATGTTTAAAGTCTCAGCTGGAGTCACATTTGTAAGCCAATAGCTCCTTTCAAAATATTTATGTCCTTTGACTCAAAGTTCAAAACAGGGCAAGATTCACTTTGCATAATCACTTTGAGCAAGCAAAGTATTTCTTTTACAACAGTTTGAGGGACAGGCATGTTGTGTATTTTAAGACACTATACCTCATGCAACTTTTGGCACTGGTGCCAAAGAACTATAACCTTTTAGTGAAGGAGAACAAAGCGCTCAGTTCTTTGCACAGTTAGCCAGTTATTGCTGTACTGAAATCAGCTTCAGTTGTCTGTAAGTTTTCCATGACAAGTATCAAACTATAACAACACTCTGAAAATGGAAATTGTGTACATAGTTTATTGTGGCTCCAATCTATACAAAAACTACCTGTGAAAAAAATTCACTGGAAAGAGATTGTGATTAAGTCAATGGGGTTCATTAGGCAATAATCTCACGGAATTTAATAAATAATGGCATCCTTTCTCCGGAATTTTTTAAGCCATATGTACTTTCTCTAGTAGGAACCAAAATGGTGAATTTCAGTCTATAGAGCTCTCTGCAGAATATCGATTTTATGTATATCACCACAGATTTTGCTTTGCAAGACTTTTAGATTTGTGGTTCCAGTGCCTTTCTGCTTCCTAGGTATTCTTGGCAAGATGCTGAAGCCCCCAACAGGATGTCAGTACTTCAACTAGATGATCCAGAGAGGGTGTGAGACAGATAGAGAGGAGGAGTAGCTCCTGCATTTCTCATCGATTTGCATAGCTCATTCTGTCTGGGCTGCAGGGCTCAAACCAGCTGCTACACAAGAAACAGCAATTGCCACGAAGAAATACACACTCGAAGTTGTTCCATAACCCACATTCCAGATACCCCTGCTCTCAAAGCCAGAGTCAAATAGAGGATTATATTAAACATAGGTGTCAGTTTCAACCTCTTTGCAGCTGAGCCTGAGTGATGCTGCTGTCTTCTCACTCTCATTTGCATTCTCCCATCTGTTCTTGCTTCATTTCCTGACACCCCTCACAAATTATTACACTCCCTTCTCAGTCCTCCTCCATCTCCTTCCTTCTCCCATTACAGCCTCTCTCACTGCCTTCTCACTTGCCCTTGCCTTTCCAGACTGTCATAATCCTTCCTCCTTCCCCAGCTTCAACCATCACGAGTCCTTCCCTCCCTTGCTCTGTCTTCCCATTCCCCATCAGCAGCTGTGCCAGGGCCCAAAGCTTCCTGAACCTGCCAACTTTATGACAAATCTGTACAAATACAGCAAAAACCATGGTAGTCTATAAGCCCTATGTGACAATACATTGCAGTTTCATCTCTCACCAAGCATACATATAACCTTGAAAACAGTGGTATAGATAAAGGATGTGTCATTTAAATGAGATGTACTTTTTCTTTATGTTTCAGTTAATTATTTTTTCATGCATTGCAAAATGAAAGAAATATTTGGGTATTCTCCCAGCCCCAGAAATTTTGCAGAAAATTCTGGTGAATTTCTGGCTAGGCTATTTAAAGGGACATGGGAAATTACCAATCATCTTTCAATATTTTCCGTTTTTTACATCTCAGAACAGTCTACCACACACAACAAAACTAATAGAACATGGCTGCTTCATAAAATAAATACCTCCACGTTGTCCCCCCTATATGAAATCCTTTAAAAGGTGAGCAGAAAATGCCTAGGCATTTTTTCATGATCCAGCAGAGAACATTATGACCACTGAGGTGCCAGAGCAGGTCCAGATGTACTACAAAGAGTGCTTTACATTGAAACCATCAACTACTCTTACAAAGGGCTACCTTACAAGACTACCCAGGTTATTAAGCATTTACCCTGCCAAACTACAAGACAGAGCTTTTAACCACAGAGGAAACTGAGCTGACAACTACAATGCTGTGATCCTTACATCTATATACTTTCATCCAACTGCAACACTCCACAGAGAAACCCACTTTTCAGGACCTGCTTCTGTTTCTCTCCTGTTGCATCCACATTCTTAACGTTTCTAAAGGAATGGCATGACACAAACCCACTGTGAAGTCAATGGGCAATTTTGTCCATAAGGTAACGTGGCAGAAGAGAATTTCATGTGGATGTAGGAGATCTACTTGACTTACGCATCTCTCTGTCATTCTCTAGCAAAGACAAGCCAATTCTGTGAGGAAAATTAAAATTTAGAAAGAATTGCTGTCGTGCAAATTGCCCCTGCTTTATTTCAGGAAGGCTTGTTTTTATCTTGTGAGTGATCATATGAGAAGGGATGGTGGATTGATGCTCTGTAGAACAGGTTGCAAAAATACAGAAAAGAAATGTCTCTGCTTAAGAAATTTCTTCCCTCTGTGATCCGAAGCACCCCTGGTCTGCAGGGGCCTAAGTTTATTAGGAAAAGCTAATCACTTTATGATATAAGGGTCCACTCCATACCAGGATTCTTACTGCTCACTGAAGAAGGTTGAAAATCACTGCTCTGGATCCCTTACAAGTAGGTTTTGTCTGTACGGTTGCATTCTGCCAGAACAGCTACAAAAGATGAATTAACTACATTTTCACAGCTTGTTTCTCTGTACTGCCATATATCTATGTGTCACTATTCTTACCTAATTTTACCATTAGCAAACCCTGGTTTCAGATAGGGCCCGATGAGAGTGTGCAGAATCCACCCACAGAGAACTCCAGCAAGTTTGCTGGGATTTCCCACACTGAAAAAGGAACAGAAAATGTATGTGATGTGCATAGCTGGTTGTATTTATAGGTTATGACTCCTCTGACCAATAACACATTTGGGGATTTTGGTGTTACAGAAGTTACTCAACTCATTTTGCTTTACATTAGGCGTTAAGAAAGAAAGTTGTACTGGTTTGTAGAAACAAGATGGCATAAGCATCTAGACTGAAAGCACAAAAACAGATCCATTGTCATAGGGTAGCCTTGAATCAGGCCCTCAAAAAGTAGTTCTACTTTGACATCTTGAATTTTTGCTTTGATTCCAAGTAAGGAAAAGGGGTCTTACATGCATGACATAATTTGACTATCAATGCCCAAAAAAGAATTTATTCTGGCTATTTACCTTGTATGTAGTCTTGCATAGGTTTATTTTTATATCTGTGACATCTTTATTTGCTGCTGCCTCTTCCTAAAAACAATAAGCCCTTCCTGTCCTTTTGCAGACTATTGTAAGTAAACAATTCTCCTTTTGGTTTTAAAATTATCTTTTGCACAAGAAACATTTGTCCTACATAACAGCCAGTAAATAAAGAGGACACCGAGTGGGAGATACATCTGCGTATAATATATTACAGAAAGTCTCATGACTTCCTACACGATGACTTCTCTACTATTTTATTGGTGTGGACCACAAGCCATTCCAGAGTGATCGAGAAGTCAGAAACTTCTCAAGTGCCATATTTTCAATGAAAATTACAACAGGCATCTTATGTTTTATGTGGATCTGGACTTCCCCACTTCCCAATCTCTTCTTCCACATTGGTTTATGGCCAGGTTTTCAAAAGAGCTCGAACACAGTAGTAGACCATTTTGAAGACCTGACCCAAAACCTGTAAAAGTCTTGGAAGCTTAAAAACCAAACATCAGAAACCTGGAAATCTAGTCTGTATCTAGTGCCTGACCTAATATTCTAGTCTCTCTCTTTTTTGGAAGTTTTCAAAATCACTTGCAAGATCTCAAGCAACATGTTGAAACTGTTTCTGCACAATTCCTACTCCATTCAAATATATGGGATCCTTAGAATAGCTGGAGAAAATCAAATAAAGGATTTTTAGCCAAATAGATGTTTGTGAGTTATTGCTCCTTAGAGTATTTCTCTTTCCTGCATCCCCACCACCACCCACCCAGTTTCCTCCTTCTATTCTTCCACTTGCATCATTCCTCAGCTAAACTACATGCTGATCCTTCTCATTTTCAGCCCACATTTCAGTAAGTATAAGTACTGTATTTATGTATTCTCTCAGATTTTAAAAACTATCATTAGAGTCTTTAATTTCCATCTATCAGGCATGAAAGTGACAATTCTGCTTGGTTGAATATGGTGAGAAAGAACTATTTGCTCTTCATCTTCCAGTCTCCTTTCTGCCCATGTGGAAGTGGATAGGCATCTCTGATCCGTGCTTTGTGCTTGTTACAAATGCTGTCCCAGTTTTTCCATTTTGAATACCTGCAGGTTTTCTGTGCAGGAAGAGACATGAAGGCAGCCCTGTGCTTAGAAGAGAGACAGAGGGTTCTGAGACCACTGGCGATCACTTTTGTTCTGAGTGAGAAAAGCCTGAAAGAGAGACAGACTGTGAGCAAAGACAAGGCAAAGACAGGCTGAGAGAGCCAAGCAGGTTGTTGATCTACAGAAGAAATTATCAGAACAATTTTGTGAAGCAGATAGAGCAAACAGAACATGCAGGACTGGGAATAGAGAAATCAGGCAGTGAGCCTGGGTGAGAAGACAAGATGCTCTCTGGCGAATTCCACAGGTTTGTGCTCAGTGGTTGTCGGCACAGATACAGACCAGAAGTGACAACACAGACACTAGCCATGGAAACCTGACCTTCTAGTGCTGCTATCAAAATCACAGTGGGTTTTTGCTGACTACTGGAAAGTAGCTTCTGAAAGGGCTGTGCCCTCTCCTGCCAGCCAGCCTGAGCAGGGGGTGAATCCTGGCAACATATCAGGAATTCAAACTGACTGCTTTATACCTGTCTCCGACTTTTCAGCACAAAAATCCAGCTTAACATATCTGTCATGGCTTATCACAACATACCCTGCGATAACATACCAACAGTATGTTAGTCGGTCAGCACTGGTATTTTATCAAGAACCCCTTTCAAGCATTAGTTAGGTGGGAAAAGGGAAAGGAGAGCTGCAATAAAATGATACATCTGAATTTTTTATTTTATTTTTGCTGTCTATAAATACACGCATCAGCTTTTTGCTTTTTTCGGTTTTGTCCTTAATTGCAACTTCCCTGGTACAAATTATCATATACTATGGTATGGAGTCTAAAAGGTTTTGCAGAATTAAGTGTCACAAACACATGCAATTCCAAAGCACACAGGTTAAAACTAGAGAGTTTTATGAGAAAAGATATGAAACAGGAAGAGATATGTAAGAAGGACACACACTGGTTGAACAGCTCTTGGCCCTTTTCTGTTGATTGTTTCTGAAGGTCCACCAAACTGCATGGGGTTTACTAACATAAAAGTAGAATGTCCACATCCATATCACAGCTTAAGGAAAATAATGATCCAGCTTCAATTCTGTTGAAGCCAACTTCATTTCTCCACAGGAGCCAACAGACTGACAAGAGGAACAGTCCCCTGCCCAGGTCAGTCAGCTGATCCATTTATACTTCACCTGTATAAGTAACTCAGAGCAGAGCTTGGCCTCTGGCACTGAGATGGCAAGTGGCACAATGTGACTCACCTTCAAATGGCTAAGCTTTCCCTTCCCAACACACAGCTGAATAGCCTCATCCATACGACTTGCCAGGAAAAGACCTCAGCCTATGGTGCTCCCCAAACCATGCCGTGGGTCAAACAGGGACACAGACACAGTTACACATTACCAAAGGCCAGTGCCTGAGCCTCAGCACTGTTTAGGGGTTGAGCATCTAGCCTGGCACTCCTTTTGCAGAAGAGCAGCAGGAGCCCAGCTGAAATGTGACACAAGGGAGGCAATACAAGAATTGGTAGAAAATTATTTGGTTCAATTTTTTTAAAAAAACAGCTATGAAACCATGGAAGTTATTTCCATTATTTGTTCTTGTGATGGGCTGCTGTCATCATCCTACCATATGTACCAAGTTTCCAAAACAAAAAAAAAAAACAAACCAGTCATAAACGCGAGAAGTGTCACATACCTTGGAGTGAGTGTGTTTTTCGCATAAAAATTATTTTGCCTGATGCAACAAACTTCTTACCTCAAAGAGATTCTGTTGGCTTTCCCCTGTCAAACACATTCAATGAAAGTAAAATGGAGCCAAAGGGGAGAAACGAGCAAACAAAAATAATAAAAAATCCTATTCAGGTCATTTATCCTTCGTACTTCTACAAAGTCCAAAATGAAGAGCTTATTTGTCATTGAATATCTGCAAGCAGTAGGCCACTTACTTTCATATAGTGTGGGGCTTTTAAATGTTGAAAGCAACAATTCCCAAAACATTCCCCATTAATTTTATCTGATGAAAGGAGTTTGAAGATGTGGGTGTCCCATCTCTGAAAGTATTTAAGACCACAATGAATGGGGCTCTGAGCAACCTGGTCTAGTGGAAGGTGTCCCTGTCCATGATAGGGAAGTGGGAACTAGACAATCCAAACCATTCTATGATTCTATTCTATGATTATATCAAATGGGCCCTACATCAAGGAGAGCAAACCACCCTGGGATAAGTCTGGAATGAACTTGTAAAGCCTGCACACTAGTGTAAAACCCAGGTAATCTATGTAATGGTGTTATCTAAGAGGTAAACTGTTTGCTTTAAACAGCTGAAGATTTCAAGTGGAACAGAACAGAAGGAATAGTGCAGGGGACAAAGTTTCAAGATTGTACCTGGTTTAGGCAGCACCTTTTTATCTGTGACTTCTCAGTCAGAGTCAATGCTCAGAAAATGCTCCCATGTTCTCACTCCATTTCATACACAGTGAACCTGGCTCCAATTTGTATCTTCTCTTAGGTTTAGGCAGTGGTGTTACTAAACAAAACTGTAGCCCTAGGGCCCAATAGCTTATTGCATTTGGGAAACAGCATCTGGACTTGGTCTGCAGTTATAGTGAAGGCAAACAAATAATCAGGAGTGCATATATTGAAAAAAAAAGTTATTAAAGTGATATTATATTTAGAAGTAGGCTTTGCTTTAACCAAAGGTGTATGATCAGGTATAGTAAAAAATGCCCTTCCTCTTGAGGGTTTTTGGCCTCTGTCAAATCAGATTTAGACTGCTGTACACCCAAATACATTTTGAACTCATAAGAAAGATTTGTACCTATGAATTACATTGATTTTATCTGGAACAAATTTGTTTACTCTAAGTGAAGAGAAACAGAATAAAAGGTTCTTGAGACATGGCAAGTTTTTTCACTCCTTTAATTCAGCATCTTAAGTTTAACCATATAGATGCTGACAATGCTTCTTTGCTTTTTTCATGTGCACAAACAGCTCACATAGTTTCCTTCAGTAATAGGGATTCTTTCCTTAAGGAATGGCTTCCCTCTTATTGACATGATTTTTCAACACTAGCTAAAGCAATGGATCCTATACTCTAACTTTATACTAAAATCAAACTGAATATTTCTTTTAACAAATTTATTGTCATCAATTGTTATTGTAATTGTCTCATTCACTCTTCTGTAATATTCTGTTTTATATGTGACTTGGACCAATTGAGTTTTGGAGATAAAATTTCCTTTCTTGCTACTGGCCCATTCTGAGTTTTTCCAAACAATTTTCCTTTTACCTTATACAAATTGCTTTTGAAAGACTAGGGAAAGAAAAGCATGGGGGGGTGGTGTTCGGTTTTAAAACAGTGATCTTTTCTTTAAAAGCTCCTTTTAGGAGCAGAAACTATGAAAGGACAAGGTAATGGCCTTTGAATCAGGAAAATGTGCTATGCAAATTTGCATTTGAAATGGATTGTGCTACAAGTCTGGTGCTGGGGGAATCATCCCATTTTCCATATGTACAGTAGAGGTTACCTAGGGTTCAGCAGGTAAAACTGCTGTTCCACTTTTTCCAGGGATAAAGTAACACCTTCTTTACCACACCAACTTCATCACGTGTGCCAGATCCCAAGTAAGGAATGGGAATCTATCTGAGTCCTACACAAAAGAATAAAACAGGATAAGTGGATATGGCAAGAAGAGGTGTCAGGAGGAAGAGCAAGAAGGTGGCTAAAAGCAGCAAACCTGCAAACCAGCGGAAAGATGTCCTAAGGGACAGGTGAGACAGATTTGATGAATCGTGGGGCATGGAGCTGACGGGGCAAAGATACCACAATACAAAATGGTGAGAGATTCAGAACAGAGCCAGGGGGATAAGGAACAAGTGACGAGAGGCCAGATACAGAGTGAAGAGCTGGAGAGGACAAAAGGTGAGAGTAATATTGTCAGAAAAATGTAGAGTTCTTCCTAAGGATAAAATGCTCAACTTTGTGAGTGTTGAAGACCTTACACGTGAAGGAAGGAAAAAAATGTGAATGTGGACCTGTTTTGACTATCTTTGCTTGTGATTATGGACAATTACAGGAAATGCAAAGTGATCTTACAGACAACAAAAATAATAAGCTAAGGGACAATATAGTTTAGTGCCTCAGCACATCAGCATTTAAAGAGAGAACACATAGGACTACTTAAATGAAGGAAAACAACAGATTTTGTCATTACTCTAGAAAGTAGGGAAAGGAAAAAACCACAAGAGGAGCAGATTGGTATGGTTGTTATGGGTGAAGGGTGTCTTATACTTTGGTGACATCCCACTACATCAGCAGCAGGCAGGGATAAATCTTAATGGTCTTGAGCTCTTCAATTCATTAAAAAATCCTGTTACATGAAAGACTCCTTTTTGCATAAATCAAGAACCATCAATGCAGAACAATGGGTCAGAGCTTTGGCAAACTGCACAAAGATGACTGATTCATGCAATTACCAAACTGTACAGGCTGAACTAATTGGTGATAGAATAATGACAGGACAAAAATCCAGGCACTCAAATGTGAATGCTCAGAGATCCCATTAACTCTACAGAGAACTAGAGACGTGCATGGCTAGTGAACTCATATCCAAATAGAGAACACAAACAAAGCAGTCACAAAGGTATTTAAGAAGGCAGAGCAAGGAAAGCATGAAAATTTACTGAAAATTCAGCAAAGAAAGACGTATAAATACAAAGCAGAAGAGATGAAAAAAATTCAAAGATCTATGGTTATTGAGGGGGGGGAACGATAATCACGAAATTCCCTTTACATGGGACCACATTCGAAATTTCTGACAAGTCATTATGCAAAGGATGGCAGACAAGAAAAAAATGCCCCCACAGTGAGAAAGAAATCAGCGACTCAGAGATCTTTGCATTTATGTGACATCAGTGAAGTGCAAAAGAGCAAAAAAATAAATGGACTGTGAAGTGCAGACTAGCACCAGATGCAAAGACAGGGCAGCAGAACAGAGTAAGAAAGAGAATGCAAATGAACAGTGGGCATCAATGTGTGTAAAAGACACAAAGACCTCTTCAGGAGTGTACATAAAGAGACAGAAAAATAGCAGAACCAAATTTTTGGCTCTCTGATAGCATAATCACAATACCATGAGGCCAAGTAAATTAAGATAGAATATCAAGTTAGAAGCAGACAAAGGGAAAGTTCAGGTAGTACAGATATTAGGAAGACGTTTAGCAAAAATAAGAGTTATTACGCCAGCACATTAAGCCTAAATTACAGATGATTCCTATGAGAGACACACCAATAAAAAAACATACTCCATGCGGCATACTCAATGCACTTTTACATCCATGCAATGAAGGATTTGACTTTTGAGGCAAGACATGAACTGAGATGTTTCGAGACAATAAATTATCAAGTACCCACTCTCAAGACAATAAAAAAAATTATCTTTTTTATTTGTTTCAATATCACACATTAAATAGCAAAATTTCCAAAAGCAGTATATGATAGATATCAGAAAGCCAAACACATACAATAAAAATTAAAGGAAAAATAATAATTAAAAGAAAAATTGCTCACAATTAAAGAACTGTTCCATGATATACTAAAGCAAAACCCTTCCTAATAAAATCAGTACAGGTTCCCAAGTGAGAACAGCCATCTATTTTGCAGTTACCACCACAGAAAATTACTAGTGCCTGTCATAGAGTGCATAAGTTCTGCTCTTTCACTTGGAAGCTTGGAAAGCATGCAGGAATGAGCAGGAGTCAAAAAAGGAGTTATAGTGGAAAAAAAATCATGCTAGACCAGAGGAGTTTCTGTTTCTGAGCATCCCAGTCTCTGAGTGAAGGAATCGAGCCAGTATGAGGAGAGTTTGGAGAAGACACAATCTTCCAACCTGGTGGTGGGGATACTTGGAGAGAAGAGGATAGTGCTGAAAATAGGCAAAGAGATCAAAATCAGTAATTTTTACTTATAACATGAAACAGTAAAGCATGCCTTATATCATTTTCTCCTACATGACAATCATCTATGATTACACACCCAGACAGCAGTCTTTGGATCCACATTGCAGTGGAGGGACATGGAAAAGTCATGGTCCAGGGAACAACAACAGCCACCTTGAACCACCCCTGTGAGGGGTGCTGTGGCAAACCCACCAGCAGTGGGAGCTGAGAGGGGGGCATGATTCCTGTTATGACCTGCCCCTGAAGGCGAGGGTAACCCAGGTTCTTGCTAATAGATCTCTTGGGGCAGATGAGAGTGAAATGACACTGAATGATTGGTGTTTATAAATAAATATATGTATGCATATATAGGGTTTACTTTGCCCAGCCATGATCCATGGCCCTGATGAGCTAGACCACTCTTGGGCCCATGTTCCAGGCTGGTGTTGGCCCATCCCAATCCTCGGGGAGGTGCCCAGTGCCAGGGCTGTGTCTGCCCCAGTGCCCCCAGCTGCCGTGTTCCTGTCTGGAGAGATGGGACAGCCCCTGCCTGCTTCTCTACCATCACCCACCTGGGGAGCCCCCGCCACTCCCAACACTGACCCCTGGGGAGCCATCACTGGTAATGCCCTTGGGCCACCATTCAGGCAAAAGAAAATATTATAGGTCCTGCATCCGGGTACCCACCAGGCTTTCCATGCTGGCAAGTTAAGCAGAGTGAGGGGACAGCCTGGAGCCCTCACACACAGGAGCCCAACAGTTGAGCTGCCATCCTCAAAAACCCCATTTATGAGGGGTGAGAACAGAGCAGAAGGACAGTTTTAACTATATGGAGGTGCACTGTAAGGCCTGGTTTATCTACCACTACCTGTGAAAGCCCATTTTGTGCCACTCAGGTGGGAAAAGTTCAAGCTGTGTGTTCAAGGAGAGGGAACTGTTCAGAGGGAACTATTTAAATACCCATGACTACAGATCAGGGCTGGTGCGTGTTACTCAATCTGCAGTGTTAGGTATTTGATGCATGGTACACAACACAGGTATGTGCTTGCCAGGTTGTGCAAAGCAGCGTCACACCACAAAATAAACAGCAACTAAGTCGAAGCATGAGATCTTCAGCCAGCTAGTACTCTCTCTGTCCTTCCATAACACAGAAATATAAAATATAAGGCTAAGGGACTGTTCTACCATGCTGCCAGGGCAAGGGAATGGAAAGTGTCTAGTAACAAATTCTCCATAGCAAACATGAATATATGCTCACATTTGTTTGTTGGGCACTTGCAGAGCAACCTCGCCTGTCTCTCCAAACAGCAGGACTTCACACAAGCCAAATGTATTTTTTTCCTATATTCTCATAGCGTAATATCCACACTAATGAAAGCAGAAAATCTCCTAAGAGATCAGATCCACTCTGGAAAAAGGCAAAAGAGAAGGACCATATGGAAGCCAACAGTGGAATTTATCTTCCCTAATTGTAGGCAAACAGAAGTTACACATGTCTTCTAAACCACTTGCTTATTCTGCTCTTAAGAGTTGGAGACAGCTATCTCTGGATGAAGTAACTGTCCTGGAGGTCCCTGTTTCTTCCTAGTGATTTAAGGGAGAACCTTATAGCTAGTTTAGAGTACAGACTGGCCTTGTTTCAAAATAAAGAAGCAGCAAAAACCAGTTTTCCCAATGCCATCCAGAAGAATAAGCCAATTAAAATTTATCTACTTCCAAATGAAAGGTGGAAAAGCAAAAATTTACAGGATCACAGAATGGTCAAGGTTGGAAGGGACCTCTGGAGGTGATCTGGTCCAGACCCCTGCTCAAACAGGTTGCCCAGGCCCATGTGGCTTTGTAATATCTCCAAGGCTGGAGACTCCACGTCTTCTCTGGGAAACCAGTGCCACTGCTCAGTCACCCTCACAGTGAAATGGTATTTCCTGACATTCAGGTGAAAACATCATATGGCATCTTTCTCGTATTCCAAGAGATAATCATAAAAAATCATGGGCCAACACACTTACGGCAAATTCCCTGTAACAAATAATGACCTTGATGAAACAGGGTAGTATTTGATGAAGCCTCAATTCTTTTTCTTCACTGCCTACTGCACCAATGTATCACAGCTGATTGTTCGAAATGCTTGAGGCAACTTGTGGGGTTCATGGGGAGTTCATGCCATAGTAATTTATAAGACTGATTATGAAAGAAATTTTGCACCGAGCAAGAAGATGTTGAGTAAAACAGGACAAATGGCCTGATTAAAGACAACAAGTAAAACCCAGAGCAAACTCTCAGGGAAAGGAAGGAAATCACATTTATTGTACATGCTCTGTAAGAGAATGAATTTGATGGCAAGTGAAGGTGGATCACTTTAACAGGAAAAGCAGTACATTTATATCCTCCTATATGGGACAACCCAGTATTAAATTTGTATTTTCACTGGCAAACTAGACTGCAACATGACTGAGAAGAATAGCAGGAAAAGAAAATAGTAGGATTTAAGGTGTTTTTCTGATATTCACTTTCATTTAGTCTTCAGAAATAAGAAGGAACATTTTCAGAAAGTCATGATTAAGAAAGGGAACCAGAACTGTAAAGTAATAAAAAATCCCACAATGCCTCAGAAACTGTCTTCTCAGTAGGACCACTGGTAGATAACTTTTCAGAAAATATATTTCCAACCAAGTCACCAAGTTTCAAAGGCTTGATGGAATACTTTCACTTAATCTTGTGTAGGAATGAGACATTTCTTAAAATGGGCTCACAGATTCCAGACAAGAAATTTTTTTCCCTTAGCAAATAACTCTGCTTTAAGGAGTGCACAGATACACTCCTGAAACACTTCTGCCTTACAGGTCCATTTTGACAACCTACAAAGTAGAAGCACATGGCTTAGCATGTGGTTGTGATGGTCACCTTGAGTGATACTCAGAGATCAGATCAGTACAGGGACAGCTCTTCCTTTGCTGTTTATGAAGCTCTTTGTCAAAAAGCAGCTGATAAACGATAGCTTATAACTTCATAAAAAAACCCCAAACATCTAAGCCCAAAAACTGGATATCAAAGAACTCTAACAAGGGAAAATGGGCCCCACAATATAAGGAGGACAACAAAACTGATGAAGGGGATGGAAGGAATGTCTTCTGAGGAGAAGCTAAGGACTTTGGGTTTGTGTAGTTTGAGGAGGAGGAGGCTGAGTGGTGAACTCATCGCTCTCTACAGGTTCCTGAGGAGGGGAAGGGGAGAGGAAGGTGCTGAGCTCTTCTCCCTGGTATCCAGTCATAGGTGGGAAAGGTTCAAAGCTGTGCCAGGTGAGGTTTATACTGGACACAAGGAAGCATTTTTATTTTACTGAGAGGGTGGTAAACCACAGGAGCAGACTTCCTAGAGAGGTGGTTGGTGCCCCAAGCTGTCAGTGTTGAAGAGGCATTTGGACAATGTCCTTAATAATATGCTTTAACTTTTGATCAGGCCTGAAGTGGTCAGGCAGTTCGACTAGATGAACATTATAGATCACTCACAACTTAAAATATTCTGTTATGTTCTATTCTATTCTAAAATAAGCATTCTTCAGACAATCCACCAGTCTGATGTGAATAGAACATGAGACAAAAAGCAATAGATGACAAAATAAATTTGACACACCCCAGCACAAGATGAAGCAAGTACAAAGCAGTAGCCGGTCCTCAAAAGAAAGACTTAAATGTTTTTTGCAGCATTCTTACTAAATAAACAAAGGCTTTGTACCAAGACATGGAAGAAGATATTCCCAAAACAAACTATTAAACTGTCATGGTTTAGGAATGGTATTCCCCAATGTAGTGTTCTTCCCCAGTTTAGTGTTCCCCTGAAAACACTCCAAACCACACGCTGCTCATTAACTTCCTCTTCCCCCTCCCTCTCTCTGTGCAAAGGGCTGGAGTGGAGAATTGGAGGCACAAAGGTTAAATGTCACTGGTCAAGGTGGGAAAAATTTACTAAAAACAACAATGAGATAAGAAATGAACGGTGACAACAACAATATTAATAACAGTGTGTACAAGTGTGGTGGTTTGAAGAGACTGAGTTGATGGACAGGGTTTTAGACCAATCGCTTCTCACGATTTTGCATATAAAAAGGCACTGGCGCGGGGAAGTCAGCCTCTTCTTTTCCGCTCCCTCAGCCAGGAGGGGTGGCGGGCCCGGGCCCCGCTGGGCCCTGCCGGGCCGGGC
>VWZT01002845.1:49211-85763 GCA_013397055.1 Pachycephala philippinensis
GTTCATGATAGCAGTTGTGGGAAGACTGCAGAATTCATGAGAGAAGTATATTTCACGGCAGCAGATTTCCGGGCGGGTCTGTTTGCTAGTGGCAGTTTGAAACACCACACTGGAGCAGAAGAAAAACCTCTTTTTCTTTCAAATATGGAAGAGACTTAAGAACTGCAATTCTGACCTAAAATCACATGTGTTATCCTTTGTGCGAGTTGGGAGATTATTGGGGGGAGATGCTAGAGGGAAAGGGAGGGTTTGCTTTAATTTTTATCATTATCATTCTTTTTATTACCTTTCTGTTAGTAATAAACTTCTTTGTATTCTTTAAAGTTTTGAGCCTGCTTTGCCCTTCTTCTAATTCTTATCTCACAAAAAAGTAAAAGATGCAAACTAAACCACCACATTAATTGGTGCATTGGCCGGGAAACGAACTGAACCCCCTACAACAAGAGAGGTGACCAATTCACACACAAGAGCTCACCATGCAGAATCTGGCACTACCCTGACCACTCACCCTTGTGAGCTGGATTAATTGGTCCCAGGTCCAAGAAGAACACCATGTATTCTGTGGAGTGGCACAAGGTTGAGCTTAAATCTTAATCTAGTTGGACATGAGAGTTTTGTGATAGAATTCTAATACCAGGAATCTGTACCTTTCAGCTCAACACTTCCTGAAATTTTGCCAAATGTAGAAGCAAAACCAAAATAAAATAAAATGTGCATGCAGTAGGACAGAAGATATCTGTGGGAAAATCTCATTCTCAGTTGAATGATCAAAGTGGAAGCAAAGCTTGGAGATGCTGAAGATTTAGACTAGTGTAATGAGAAAACAGCTTTTAGTGGAGACAAAAATGTCAATTAAAATGTTTACAGTCACAGCATTTTGCCTTTAATTGCTGCATGACAACCCAATATTTGTTCAAATAGCAGGGATAAGCCAATTCCACAGCTTCAAAGAAGCACAAGTGAGCAAATTCAAATAACAATACCATAGAAACAACCCTATGATCACCTCAGTTAAAGAAAATTGGATCCCCCTGGATCTCTATGTGAACACTCAAGGTATTGACACAGAAATCCTGAAACTGATAGAACTGGTTTTAATGCATTGCTTTCATTTTTTTCCTGTAGTCATTTTCTAATTAGAGATGGGATAATTGTTTCCCCACCTTCCTGCGCTGAGCTTTCCCTTCATGCCAGAATTCCCAGTAACTGATACGAACCTGCTTCAGCCCTGAACTGTTATCAGTTACAGCCTGGTGCAATTCTGCTTCAATATACTTTTTCTGGTTTAGTATACTTTTTCAACACCAATCAACATCACTATTCAGCTTGAAGGGTAAAAGGGAAAATGTCAAGGTTTTTCTTTCTGGCAAAAAAAGAACTTAAATATTTCCTCTCAAGATTAGATGAGCTCATATATGCTGGAGAGGAGGTGTGCAACATTGGAAATCCAGTGGTTCAAAACTGGAGGCAATCTGCAGGGGTCAGCAAAGAACAAACGTCAGGCAGTCACACTTAAACAGAAGTAGACTACAGCCAACTTCTGTGCCATTTATGGAATTTGCCTTTCACCTGCATGCCTCAACGATCACAGCACCTTCCCTTTCCTCCTGTAGGAACCATGATAAGATGAGGTAGCTCACTCACTTCCGCCTAACTGAAGAGTCTGCCAAAAAACCAGACCTGACCATGGCTGGCACACGTAGCCAATGTGCCATCTCAGAGCAGATGACAGCTGGACAGATGCTCACGATTGATTGGGTGCTTCACAAACCAACGTCAACAAAAAGCAAGATCAATGAGAAAATAAAACAAACCCTGAGATCAACTAAAAGTTGCACTTCATGACAAAAGCAAAAGTTTAAAGATGTGCATCCAGCCTGGAAATAAAACCTTCTGCTCATTCAGCATAACCACTTCATTTGGAAATAGATTTAGTTTGATTGTATGTGTCCACATCATGGTCCATAAATTTCCTGGCTTGAAATGGGTTTCTCTGTTCTATACAGGTATCTCTTTATTAGTAGCACTATAAAGAGTGTGATTATTGTCTCTGCAGTGCAAATCAAAACCTCATATTTACAGTGACAATACAATGTTAAAATCTTTGACTTCTAAAAGCCATGTCTTTCATCCAAATTAGCGATTCCCTCTACCCAATAGGTCAAAAAAAGTCTTACCCACAAAGAAAATTCAGATAACTGACGAGGGATGCAGGTGTTCTCTAAATTAAATGACACTGATTTTACTTCTACTTTTACGTCATGACTACAGGGGTTTAAAATCACTGTTAGAAGAAGAGTCTTAAGATTACTCTCCTTTGCATAATTTTGTCTGCATTTACTGCATAGCTTGGCTGCTACTAAGAAATATTCTTTCACCAATAGATATTTTAACTTAAAAGCAAGTCAAGAAGTAAAGATATAGGTGTTTTGATAAAAGCCCAAACATTACACATATTAAAACTGTTTTTTATTCTTTAAAATTGAATATACCTTGATTAGAAGTATGGGAGTCCAGTTTTATTTTATTTTCTTGGCATTTCTAAAACTGATTTAGGAAAATCAAAAAGCCTACCAAAATCTATCAAGTAACTAATAAAAATGGAGAAAGCAAAATTACTAAATATGCTATTTGGACACTTGGCCAGCAGTTAAGCAGTTATTATAGCCTCGCCCCCTAAAAAGAAGTTTAATATTCTATTGATAACACAGAAATTTTTTCACTTTCAAAATTTAAGTGATCCTATGACTGCTACACTATGTTAAATACACACATTTTCAGCTCCAGTAGAATGATAAAATGTAGGAGAACAGGATGATAACATCCAAGGATCCAAGGTTTTGTTCAAGCAGTTCCAAAGAACAATCATCTATTGCACATTTTCCCTTTGTTTGAGCAAATTTTTAAAAGCCCAAAAATGAAGATGACATTTACAAGGAACAGTTTCAGCCATTTGCAAAACCAAAAAAAATTGCTGTTGTTACAATTAAAGAGATTTCACATTATAAATTTGTATTTGTAACTAAGATATCAGACTATATTGTGCATGGTTTGTTACTGTCTTGATGCAGCTTTTATAACCATGTGGGCTGGGATCCTCATGATATCCTAATATGTACAGGATTCTCACAACATATGTCCAAACGGAATCCACAGCCCCTAAAATGTACTGCTTCCTCCCATATTAAATTATTTTACCTCAGACGGTTTTTGATGGTCTGGTGGCCTTTTGAGAGAAGTTCCTGCAGAAAAAATCCATCAAAACCACATTCTAACACGAAGTACAGTAACAATGTACAAAACATTTCTTACATAGAGGAAGCACTAGCAAAGAGGGAGTAAGCACTAGCAACATTTCACCTGAGATTCCAGGTCCTTGAAGAATGGTGAACAAAAGTTTAATTTCTTACAGAACTGTTCTCTCTTCTTTTCCCCCCACTCTTCCCAAGGTACCACCACAAACTTAAATTTCTCCTATTTCTTCCAAGTGGAGACATGATAAACCAGAATATGAGGTTTGGAGAATATGGATTATTACCTGCCCATCAACAACCAGCTGCCCTTGGTATTTTGATTGTGCAAGCTCATGCTCTCAAAATATGAAATTCAACCTCTTTTCTGTATTCTTGTGATTTCTTACCATGAGTAGGTTAAAGAGTTTGTTTTCAACTGTGTCCCATAGCAAATGTGTGTGACTTAGATCAGTAGAGTAATGATTCTTCTGCTCGGAGAAATTACTTCAGTCTTTTCAGACCACCTGTGTCATCTGGAAACAAAGCCAGTGACTAAATACAGAATATTAGTAACCAAAATTTATGTTTTTTAAAGGAGGTAGTGGACCAAAACAGTTTTATAATGTTTGAGATTAAAAAGACATGATAAACCAGAACATGAGGTTTGGAGAATATGGAAGAAAGACTGACTTAGAGAAGGAAAAAAATAATTAAATCTCAACTAATGGAGCACAGAGGACTTTGGCAGTCTGCTTAAGCAACTGAAGACCAATAGAAATACTTTTATTATTATTTTTTTAAAAACCATTTTCCACTGGGAAAAGCTAATAACAGTTAATTACCTCCAAGATATTTGGAAAACAACATTTGCACTGCAATTCCACATATTAAAACTTAACATCGGAATCATGATCCAGCTGATGAAATTTTACAAGGAGGACAAGTACATTGGAAAACAATACAAATTCTCAAACAAATTTGGGAATGAAATCATGGTTTTACTTCATCCATTAGTCTCAAGATATCTGTATTTCCATCAATCAGGTTTTCTGAGGGCTCGTCAGAGAAAGCAGAATTACCTTTCAGAAGTTCTAATGGGAACCTGGCAGAAGTGAAAAGCTGCTGACCCATACACACACTTGAAACAACCATGATTGGTCAGCATTAATATATAAGCAGTTTTTTACTTAATTTAAATCAAATTTGGCATAGAAGATTGTGGTTTTCATCTTGGAACATAGTACTTTGCACCAGGTGGAATTTTCTGCCTCAGGCTGAGTAAGAGATGAGATAAGCTTTTAAACTGACCCTTAATTCAAAGAGAGTTCTTGCAAATCACAGACAACCATGAAATTGAGGCCTACTTTGAATTTACAGGCAAATACTTCATCACAGAAAAGATAGAAAATATGACTATGTAGAACTGCACTGCACCACAAACACAATTAAATTTCTTGTTCTGTATATTGGTGTCATCTAAGAAAACAACAGCAACAACAGAACTGCTGGAACTGTTGTAGAAAGATGGAAAAGAAAATAAGATCATTATCTGGACATTTCAGGTGTTTCTCTTCTCTTTGTCAAAAGCAAGTACTTAAGCACTTTTCAGGCTGATACAGTATTCTAAATTTACCAGCATTATTTTCCTGTCAGAGAGTGAACATATTGATGAGAATATTTAAAACCCAAAATATTCCTAATGTTCTAATGTCCCATTAGGAGTAAAACATGTAAGCTAACTTCAAAGAAGGAGACCACTGCATATGACAGTGTTTTGGAAATGACTTCACGTTGGAATGCTTAACTGTTAGCAGGGAAGGAGACTCTTGAGTATCATATTTGACTTTCATCTGTTGCGAGAGATAGACTTACTTCATTAAAAAGACTGCTGCCTGTACACATGGCTAATAAAAATGAGTTCACATCTGGTAAGGCTGTTGAATGCAGAACCCTGTCCCACCTATACCTTGCTACAGAAATTGCACTGAATATATAGATATGTGCACATATGTACATCAGCACAGGTATATTTACTTTTATATGAAATGCGTATGTTCACTTATGCATCTGTTCACATATGAACTGTGTGGCAGTTATTCCTCCCATTCTGTTTTCTTAACATACAACAAATACTAAAATAATACAGAGGGAAAAAAAAAAAAAAAAAAAAAAACTTACAGAAATCTGAAAATGCAAAAATGTATTACTCTCGAGATTTTCCTCTCTGCAAAGCCAGGACTGAAGTATTTTTTCTATCCTTTTACAATAACATTTTCTTACAGTTGCTTACACGTCTTCCAATTTTTACCTGTTTAGATTGAAGCATTTCTCATGCTTGTTTTTCAGAACTAAATGGGTGATTCCCTCTGAAATTAAACAGTATGGAGGAACCACTATGGTAGAGCTCTTTAAGGAAATTTGTTAGGACTCCTCTGCTTTTGAGCAGGAGCTTCGCATGGATAACCTCCAATAATGGGGTTTTTTTGTTCTGAATATCCACTCAAATAGTTGATAGGCCCTGAATGTTTCCAGTTCTATTTACTCAGTGGTTTGATAGCTAAACCTATAAAACTCTATCTTCTCTCCTCAGATCTCTACAAAGCCTGAGGGACAAACAGGACTTTCCCTGGAATTGCATCTGCCATGGTATAATACCTGCCGCAGTGGCAGAACGACTCAGTGGCAGCTCTAAAAAGACCCAGGAAGCAGAGAGATAAAAAAAGAAGTAGACTATTTTAGAGCAAATAGGAAAAGCAGAAACTGAGATGCAAAACCAGAACAGATGCTGGAGGTGTGTGGGACAATGCGATAAGAAAGTAAATGAGCAGCAAGGAGTTGCAGAGCTGAGAGATAAAAGCAAGATTATCCCTCTGCACTGAATATTTTCTGTGACACTCAGTACACCACTGAGCCAAACATTTTTCCCAATACAGATGATCAATGCACAGAGTCTTTTAAATATGTTTGCAAACTGATTTTCTCCACTCCCAGGCTCTGCTCTGAGGAAGTGCAAAGTACTTTATAACTACTGAGGGTCATGAGAGCTATGTTCTGAGCAGAGGACCTGCTTTCAGGAGAGCAGATGCCTAACTTCCACGACTTTGTCTGGGAACTGAGAACCTAAACATCTTTTTTCGTGGTGTTTTTTTGTTGTTGTTGTTCCAAAAAAATAAGAAACCGCCCCCAGTTCCATCTGTCAAATGGCCCAGACTTTATATCTAGGACTGGTCTCCAGGTGTGCTGTATACTCTTTTTAATCTTTTTCACAAATCTTGTTAGTAAGGAATTTGTTCTTAGAAAGTGTTAAAATACGACCAGAAGGGACAGATGAAGATCTTGATCACACGAGGTTTTCTGAATCAGCAGTGAGATCCTTTGAATGTATTATATAGGCTACCACCCTGAAAGTCCTTACTGTTGGAATGTGCTGTTTTGCTGTTTCACAGTATGGAAGGCACATTGTACCAAATTCGCCAGCTGTTTTAATTTGAGAAATGTATGCTATAATCACAGTATGAGTTTACTCATTTTTATAATAATTTTCTATTTCACATGCTTTACAATCTGATGTGACTGGATATGCTGGAAGAAAATATTCCTCCTCTACTTGTCAGCTTTGTTGTATCACTTCAGTTAAAAGAAAAAAAAAAAAAAAAGAGGGGAACCTTGCTCTGACTTGGCACATCTAACTGCTGACCTTTATGCTATATATAATTTTAAAAAGCAACCAAACAAAAACCCCCCAAAAAACCTACTTGAAGTGGAAACTTTCCCTGTGACTTAATCACATACATAAATAGGCCATAGAAGAAGTGAATATGTGATTATGAAGAACTAGTTATGTAGATAATCATCACTTCATCAGCTGAGACCATAATCCTGGCAGGAGGGAAGAGGAAAAGAATAAATCACTGGATATCAGTGTCATTTGAGCTGCCAGCTGAAGCATTATCTCTAGCTTCCACCACAGGACCTTTGCCAGAACCTATGCCATACAAGTGAGCCTCTTTGTCCTACACCATCCTCATTCTCTGGACCCCCAGAGTCAGTGGTTTTGTTGTAAACAGCTGTTTGGAGAAGCAGAACTCCAGGCAGGTTGCTTATAAAAAGAGCACTGACTTCAGCAAAATGCTTCATCTAAAGCAAAAAACTTTATTTAATTGATTTTGGGGTTTGTTCTTATCTCTGTGTAATAGAGACTTATCTAACTATAATAAAGACCTATCTAATTATATCACTGCAGTCAGAAGAGCACAATAAATCTAATATCAGGAAGCACTGTAGCAAAAGCCTCTCAAAGTTTTCTCAACCCCTTCCTGAAACACTATTCAATCAACTAAAGCATTATTGTGACTTACCCTTCAAAGTAAAAACACTTCCTCTTTTACTCTCAGTAAGAAAATACGTGAGCTTCATTATGAAACAATTAGCATTTGCATTAAAGATGGAATCTGCTAGCTGAAAGATGAACAAGTATTGCAGTGGGCTTTACTGAATAAGTAACAGATTTTGAGTGATGGTGTGGGGTATGTCGAGGTTCTAATGCTGATACTGCATTTAATGACTGTATACTTCCCGACAGACACTCCTAATTTAAATCTGAGCAGACTTGTATACTCCCTAACTTTCCCTTTATCCTGAGACATTTGCCTCTGACAAAGTGTTTGACACCTTCAAAATGGAAATATCCATATCCCTCCTTCTCAGACCTACATGTTCCTATTGTTTTATGTCTAATTTCAGACATCTAAATATTCCTCTGTTGTATATTTATCATTCTGCAAAAAGGACTCAAAGTGGTCTAATTAATCCAGAATATCAAAGCTATCACATCAGAGAGACACATCATAATGTAGAACTTTTTCATATGATAGTTCCTGGAGATAAAATAATTTGCTTAGAAGAATGTGAGCTTATGTGAATATTCCTCTCTATTCCCAAAGTAATAGTGTGCATGTAAAACAAATGTAGGTTCATACCCACTTTTATACTTTTTCCTTTTTGTTATAACAGTGTTGATACATGTTTCCATGTGCTTGTCAAGATAAGAGGCTAGCTCTGATTATTTGAAGGCTTCACTTAATTGATTTTCTGATACATAGCTAATTTCTCTTCTGGCTCAAACTAGAACAGCTGCACTGCATTTGATACAGGCATTTAGAGGGTCAGCAGAGTTTATTGGTCAAATTCAGCTTTCAGTTGCTATAAATTGAGAGAGACTTAATTGATTTCAGCTAATGTATTGTAGAGTTGCACTTGTACATTTGGGGGCCAAATTTAGGCCAAGGACAGTAAGGACTGCAGCCACAAAATGATTGTGACAGAGAAGCAGAATTTAAATTCAGCAGTTTAGGGACAGGTAATAAGCAGACCAAGGCAACACCAGGCTGAGTAACTGACCTGTCCAAAAAGCAACCACAGTTACCCTGTGGTTGGGTTACTGGTAGGTTGACCCCAGCTCTAAATTTCTAGCACTACCTGGTGTATTAAGCTGTTGGAGAGCATTTTGTGTTGTAACTGCAGCACAGATTTATCTCAGGTTATACCATTATGAATAAAACCCCAGACTGACCAGTCACCTACTGCTGATAACATTTTTTCAAATTAATTCCAAATAGTTTGTTACTACAGTTCCATTTCTTAAAAGAGAGCTTACCACTTTCCCATGGTGTCATTTACAAAACAGCATGAAAACAACAGCCTCCAGGTGTTGTGAATTTCAAGCTGCTCCTTGTGAGATAAGTACCATCAAGATTCCTTCATTTAGTTTTGGCAATCCCATATTTAGCCATGTTGTTGAGTGTGCTGAAAGAAAAATCTGAAAGGGTTTTTCTCAGTGTTCATGTGAGTGTTGCTAGAGAGATTACGGAATGATTATTTTTCAAATTTCCTTTGAAGTACACTTGTTATTTGGTCTCTTTTCTTACACAAGAGCTGTTTCTTGGTTGCATTTTAACCTTAGCTGAGAGCAGGGAAGGGCCTTCCAAAGTTGCACACCAAGCATGTGCAGAATTTCTAAGACTGAGATACTTTGAAGCTGGTTTCAGATTTTTAAAGGGTACTGCAGTACGGTCATAACAAGGAAAGATAATCCTGTGCTTGGAAAACATGCTCAAATATAGTTCTATAGATACAGACTCTGTGTTTAATATGGAACTATATGTTTTAAACTCGCAATCAGCTTTTGGGATCCCACTCTGCATTAATTTCTGTTTTCATCTTGAATTAAAAGAATACAAGTATCAATAAGCCATGTAGAATCAAAATAAAAATTCATGCTTTTCCATTCATAATCATAACAACAATCTTACCGAAATCTCAACACAATACCCACTCAGTTTACTGGAGGTTGATTATGGTGGTTTGACCTTGGCTGGATTCCAGGTACCCAACAAAGCCACTCCATTACCTGCCTCTGCAACTGAACAGGGCAGAGAAAATATAGCAAAAGACTCATGAGCTTTTAGGATAAGGAGAAGGAGAGATCACTCACGAATTACTGTCATGAGCAAAAGAGACTTCACTTGGGGAAATTAACTACCAAAGTCAGTGCAGGGTAATAAGAACTATAACAAAACTTAAAAACACCTTCCCCCCAACCACTCCCTTCTTTCCAGGCTCTGCCTCCTCCGCCTCAGCTGCACAGGGAGACAGAGAATGGGAGTTATGGTCAGTTTATCATAGGTTGTTTCTGCTGCTCCTCAGGGAGGGAACTCCTTCCCCTGTTCCAGTGTGGGGTCCCTCCCAAAGGAGACAGTTCTTCATGAAATGGTTCAGCGTGGGTCCCCTTCCATGGGTCTGCAGGTCCCTGCCAGGACCCCGCTCCAGCAGAGGCCTCCCACAGGGTCACAGCCTCCTCTCAGGCATCCACCTGCTTGAGCATGAGTCCCCTCCTTGGGCTGCGGGTGGATCTCTGCACTCCCATTGACCTCCAGGGGCTGCAGGGGCACATCTGCCTCACCATGGTCTGCACCAGGGGCTGCAGGGGAATCTCAGCTCTAGCACCTGGAGCACCTCCTTCCCTCCTTCTCCACTGACCTTGGTGTCTGCAGAGTTGTCCCTCTCACATATTCTCACTCCTCTCTGGCTTCAATTTCTTCTTCACAACAACCTTTTTTCCATTCTTAAATATGCTATCACCAAGGTGCTACTGTGGTTGCTGATTGGCTTGGCCTTGGCCAGCAGCAGCTCTGTCCTGCAGCCCGCTGGCATTGACTGTCAGATACAGAGGAACTTTCTGGCAGCTTCTCACAGACACCACCCCTGTGACCCGCCCCTGCTGCCAAAACCTGGCTGTGCAAACCCAGTACACTGATGGAGAATATCAGTGAGCACAGAAAACTCTGCGAAGCCATCTGGCTTTGGGTCAGTGAAAAGGGAGACCTTTGGGAGCAGAGAACAGGGGACAAGCCAAGACCTGCAGGCAGTCCCGTCAGTGGCCATGCTCTTGATGAGGGGGAACCAGCCTGTGGCACCTGAGAAGGACTGTGACAGAGAGGTCACATCGATGGCCTAGTGATCACCTAGTAAATGCAAGCAGATGACTTCAGACAGGTCAGGGATCACCCCATGAAATCATAACAATTCAGAATAACCACCTGTGAAATAGCTCAGGAAAGACCTTAAATGAGGTCCTGGGCAATCAGAATCATGGGAAAAGCCCCAAGGCAGGCTAGGCAGGGACAGTAAGGGCTAGCAGTGCCCTCAGATGTCATACAGCAGCCAAAATAATGAATGCCTTGGAAATTTTAACTATGCTTATGCTATGATTTTTGTGTTTGGTTTAGTGTTACTTAAGCCAGGCTTTAGTCCTCCATTCCAGTTCCAAATATTATTTCCATGCACAAGCCCTAAGTCCTAAAAGCTACCATTCACAGATATTTGAGAGAAGTGTTTAATCTACAGATGGATTAAGTAAGAACAGATGCAGTTTAGTCCCTAAACTAAAAACACATCAAAAATACACCCCTTTATACAGTATACACTGTTACAACCACCTGTAACAGTGGTGTCTCTTGCACCTTAAACTAAGTATGTGAAATGAAAATTACTTGATCACAAAAAGTCTGCTTCTAGCAGATGGAAAACCATCCTGGACCTCATGCTTCTGAGCCAGTGAAACTAGTAAAATCCAGTAAAAGCTATCTCAGCTAAAGAGCTGCCTTTGAGAGCTTCCTCATTCCTTCATTATATGCTGTGCCCAGTTGAAGCATCATTTCCAAAAAGTGCTCCAATTAGGAGGTTTGGTAAAGGTTCCAAGTCACATATCTGTGGGATGAGGAAGTCCAGCATAATGACTCTCTGAAACAGACACAGCACATCCATTGAGCTATGAATGCTGCTTCCTCTCCTGCTTTTCTTTGACCACTATTCATTTATTCAGTAGAGAAAGCACTAGTAACTAGTACTAGCAACTGCTGTGCTTTCAGAATTTGCCACTCCATGGCTCCAGAGATGAAAATCCCCTTTCTCCTTTCACACTGGGTAGGAAACCTTCTGGTGTCTGTCTCCTGGTGCTTTGAGGTTGTTCTGTAAAGCCCAGCTACAGCTGAGAAATCGTTTCAGTGGCTTCAGACACTGCACATTGAGATGGTTGCCATACTCTCTCCTACATGAAGGACACAGAAGTAGCTGCCCTAGTTATGTCCAAACCATCATATATCACCCATAGACATCTGCAAATTATTTTGTTTTCTGTATAAATGTCCACATGTCACTTACCCTTGATCTGGTACAAAACTTCCACTAACCATGTGTGACTCTTTATGTATGACCTAACGATATTTATTATGTATTTATTTATTGTATAAGTTATTTACTGCTACTTGTGGGGTTTTTTTTCCTGAGAGAACTATCCTTAGTTTTGTTCAGCCTCTTTAAATAAATATAATTCAAATGTTTCTGAGCATCACGCAGTAGTGATTCATCTGCAGCAGTGTAAGTCACTGTGGTTGCCCAGAAAGGGAACAGCAAGGAAGTTATGTATCCATTCCTAGGCTTTCCTAGTCTCATACCGTACACAAAACTTCCTCAACAGTTTAAAAACAAAGGACTGTGATTTAGAGTAACACAGTCATGCTTCCCTACCAGAAGCATGAGAAAGGGACAAAGGGCAGAGCAGTGTATGGGTGCATGAAGCCAGTCAAGTCTTAAGATGTCATGGTTAAATTCAGGAGTATGAAGTAAGATCCAGTGCTCTTCCTAAATGAAATCTGATTTAATCAGCTTGATTAAAATTCCTGATTTGAATCCCTGAGGTAAATAGCTCAGCTCATGCATAAGAGCTAAACTTTCAACAAGAACATTCTAGTTTAGGAAATGGTTTGAGGTAAAAGAAGGCAAGGCAGTAAACCCAGCCTGGAGGAATGTCTCATCCTCACAGTGGTCTGGCAGGTTGCTTCCTGGGGGTAGAAGACATAAGCCAGAACTGCAGTAGAGGCTTGTGAAATGGAAAATGGAAGGGAGAAACCAGATAACTTCATAGAAAGTTTCAATCTTAAAATAGAGTTGTTTTAAGCAAGCAGTATCCTGCAGAGAGCAGAGACTGTGTGTGTGCTTATTTCTGCTTCTAAGACTTCTCTGCTGCCCGCCACAGGAGATCTGTATGAACATGATTGCTAAGGGCTGTAATTTAAAACCCAGAACAATGCATTAATAAATCTGACAAAGAACACAATGAGTACAAGTCAGACTTGGGAACTGCAGCAAATGCTGGAAAGCTGATGTGGCTACAAAAACTTTGTCTCATGACTGCCTGGATTGCTTTTACATGAGTCACCCGACCTCAGAATGTGGTCCTGCGAGGGCTGGGCTTTCCGATTACCCTTATTAGGGGTTTATTGTTTCTCAGGTTTCACACTGCAGGACTGTCATTCCAGAAAATGACAATGGATCTGATGGAAGCATCCCCCGAGGGTGGCTAGTGATGCATTTTGAGTGCTGCGATAAAATTGCATAAATATTTTGGTTACTAGTTGAGCAGGATGCTAATGTGGTGACTACGCTTACAGAGACTTCTAATGTGGTATTAAGAAAACCTAGTATACATTTGTGATCATGTTTTCACTATGTATTAAACATGTCTACATCAGAACTGTAAAACAGGTCCACAGAACCAAATCACTGTAAAATTGTTAAATTAAACCAGAAAAACAATATACTAACTTAAGAGACCAAATTTATTGAGAGACATGAAAAGATCACACTTGCTAATAACTAAAAAAAAATATCCCTTCAGAATATCAGTTCTACCACCGAATTCAAATCCTAACTTACTTAATGCTGTGTCATCAGACTTCAGATTTCAGCCTACACCATGAGGTTTGAATTCTGAAGCCTGCCTCAATCCAGATTTGGGAATTCAATTCTAATCTATCTCAATTTATTACCAGCTTCCTACCTACTTTTCTCCCCACAGAGCCCAAGACTATATTTTTTTAATGTCAGAAAGGCAATGTTCTCTTTGAAAATTTCAATCTTATTTCAATAGCTTCTAGCTGCTGAAATCCATAGGGCTGAATTTTAAGCTTCATTTTAATTTCTATAGGTATTTAAGCAGTTCTCCTACTCCTATTCTTAAAATAAAAACTATAATCCGTTTCTCACTTGCAAATAGATCTACTCTGGGTGAAGCAGGCTTTGGCATGGAGGTGACTACAATCCAGAGACCAACATTTTTATTAAATGCTGTTTCACATTTTTTTCCCACTTCTGGAGCAGATACACTATGAATCAAACCTTTAATCTGAGTGATTGATATACCAATTTATACCTTCTTTGCTTTGATCTTTCAGTCCTACCACAGAGCAAATTTGGCCTCATATTTAAAACTTGGAAAATCCCATGGTTATAACGTCTGCTTTTTCTCACTTCCCATTCTGAAATAGTTGTCTTTTTTGTGGTTCCTTTGAGAAGTGTAGCCCAGCACCTCCTCTTGAACTTTGTTTTCTGTGTGTATTTAGACAACTGAAGACCACTGCTTTGAGATTTTTCTTATTATTACATTGCAGCAAATCACATGGTAGAGATCTTAATAAATTCAAAAAAATTAAGCGTGCATTCAAAAAAATTGCAAGTGTGCATGACTTTTAAGTACCTGCGAAAGTCTCATTAAGCTCATGCCTGAAGTAAAATCCACCTAAGTATTTGCTGAACAGAGCCCTTTTGGATCAGATCCAATGCACATTGCAGCCAGTCAAAAATTCCCATTGACTTCAGTGGGCTCCCAGCCGATTCCTGGGAGGTATTGTGTGTGTGAAGTTCAGCACTTCTGCCAAACTTCAGTTCTTGCTCTGACATGTGTTCTTTAGCTTTTTAACACTGTCTCCTCTCAGCAGAAAAATGTAAAAATGTTAAGGCCTCCCTGAAAGGTCAGAAGAGTTTTTCACCACCTCTTTAAATGCACTCTGGTCAAAACTGAGGTATTTAAAAACCATTCCTTTCATCCTATGGGAAAAATAAAAGTAAGTAATTTCAGGTCTAATACATAATTTTAGGTCTGATAAATGTCCTTTCAGCTTTAGAATTTCGAGGTTACATTAGTATTTTTGTACAAATATTCAGGATAGTCATTACAAATACCATATACATCTACAAACATAGATTATTGTACGTAATCACAACCTTCTAATGGTTTAAATAGTTAAAAAATATTTTTTTTTCAGAATTATAATTTTAAAGTAGAAATATTTTCAGTTTAGATTAAAACCAAATTTCTGACTGTTCAATTTCCCATTGAAGAAAAAATTTTGGTTTTTTCTGTTGATATCTTCTAGAGTATTTCAGATGATATAGGCTTCTATATTTACTTCTCCCTGCAGCCTTTTACTAGTAAACATGGAAATCCACTTTTCAACATCCTCCTTTATTAAAAATACTTCTTCGTTATGTATACAACCAGTACCAGAACACAGAACTCAGCTTGGGCAAACGAACCTTCCAAGAGCACAATGCATCAGACATTAATCTTAAATGGGGGCTCGCCATTAATCATAGCGTAGCTCAGACTTGGAGATTTATACTGTGACTATTCTGTTAATTAGTGAGTACAAGTACACATGGCACTTTCACCTTGGCTTGCCTGTTGGAAGCAACTTAGAAGCACTAAAAAATTCCTTCTAAAATAACCTTGCAGTTAAATAAATGTACTTTGTATACAATGTGACAAGCTAAGCTAAATTCAGCACAGGAGAGCTCTGTTTTCTGGGAACTGTGTTAATTTTGTAGCAGCTTCATTAAATATAAAAGTTGAGGCTAAAATCTTAAGAAGTCTTAAGACCAATGAATGTCTGATGTCTAATAAGCTATACTGGTCCAATGCAGCTGGAGAACCAGTCAGTTGAATATAAAATTGAATAACACGAATCTAATAAAAAGAAGCCTCTGCTTTATTAGGATTACATATGCAATTTCTTTTTTGTGGTCCCTGAATTTTCAAAGAGCTTCTTTACTTTCTTGCTGTCTTCTCACTGAAGCTGTTGGAAGTGTGCTTGATGGTCGAGATGGGGAGCTTGCCTTCAAGAAGCCCTCAAACACTTTGAGTCATAGGTTATACTTGCTAGAGGGATCAGGACAAAATTTAAAAACTCAAATTTATTACTTGGAGATTTCAGTTACTAGGCCATCAGAACACAAGGCATGTCACGTCTTTCAGAGCCAGGCAGAGATTGACCAACTCCAGAAGCCATTGAGGAAGAAGCAAGGCACCACTAAAGCCACTGCCCATAGGTGCCTTAGCCTTGCTGTTCCCAAGGCTACACCAAAACCTCAAGTGCCTGGGGACAAGGGCACTGCCTTTGCAGGACACGTGGCTATGGCAGCCAGCATGAGCTGCTGGGGCAGTCCTGGCTTGGTACAAACCTTGGCAGCCAAACGCTGCTTCCTTTGAAACACCTTGACTTATTAGAGTGCATTTTGTTCTTACCCCAGCACTCTCACAAGGGAAGGAGTCAAACATTTATCAGTTATTTGTATGAGAAGTCTTTCCTACATGTTTAGAAATGCAGATGTAAAGGACTGTGTTTATTTTGTGCGATGGCTGAGTTATGAAACGCTTTCCACACCTGGAATGCTACATAAAGCTTAGAGAAAGAAAGAAAGAGAGAAAGAGAGAGAGAAACATAGAAACATAGAAAGAAAAAGAAAGAAAGAAAGAAAGAAAAGAAAGAAAGAAAGAAAGAAAAAGAAAGAAAGAAAGAAAGAAAGAAAGAAAGAAAGAAAGAAAGAAAGAAAGAAAGAAAGAAAGAAAGAAAGAAAGAAAGAAAGAAAGAAAGAAAGAAAGACTCTATTTACACCCCAAGTTGTCACCCCAAGACAACACTGAGCTGTATGTGAAAGATGAAAGGACTGAACTTCTTCAAGGGAATTTAAGTCTCTCTTTCTGCATCTGGGTGGTCACTGTACTGGCTTTGGATTGGCCTTCCACCATAACAAGGATTCAAAGTGTGTTTGTCCTGTAAAGAGAAAAATTAAAATCATTGTCAATCACCTCCTTCAAACATTTTTCCTCCTTCATCTTCTCTGCCTGCCTGTTTTTTTTAGCAGTGACTCTTCCAAGTTGAAGAGACAATCAGCGAAAATGGTAATTTGAAAAATCAGCTGTTGATACTACTTTGAACTTGTCCTCTCCCACGCTAAAATCAGGAGTGGTGTAATTAATTCTTGCAAGGTTTTGCACAAGCCAATGCTGGTTTTGCAAAGACCTTGTTCTGTAAGGACCTTGTTCTTCAATCATTGCTAGTCAAAGCAAAATTTGCCTCATTTTCATTCAGAAAAAGATTAGGATACATATTCTCTTTTCTTTCTCTGTTTTTTAGTATGTGAAGCAGTCCTTGCTAGGATAAACACAGATAAAGTAGAGAGATTATTGGAACAAACAAGTGCAGTGACTTCTTTTACTCAATAATAAAAATAACAGATTAATTGGGAACTTTGTTCCCCAAAGAGAAAGCGGTCATGTTCTTTCTGTCAAGATTTCAAAGTAGTTAAAACACAACCAATCAAACAAAAAAACCAAAACCTAAATCAAAGAGAAATAAGAAAGCCTTTAAAGCAAATAAATCAGATCACTGCTGTAGACCCCACAGACACGGGGAAAGTGGGATGCTGGTACATAAGAGGAAAAGTGTAGATTTTTTTTTTTAGGGTATATTTGATAGATTCTTTAGAAGAAACAATGGTCAGGAGAGCTACAGAGTAAAGCAGAAGTCCAAAACAGAGACTCTATACTTACAATATATCAGCAGTGTCCACCTGCAGAGGATCATAGAACTATTGCAAAGGGAGAAGTGCCAAAAACAGCTGAGTCTATAAGTAAAGAGAGAAAATGAATAGGAGAGAGCAGAGGAAGCCTCCACCCTTTGTGCTTTCCTGACCTCTTAAGTTTAGCTAGTGCTTTTAAATCCTCTCACTGACTGTTTCCCTGGTGCTTCTCTGGCAACTTACCCCTCTCATAGACTAGTTAAACCAACAGACAGTAATTTATACTTCTGTAATTCACATAATGACTCTTCATCGTCCCAGGATAATCCGAAACATTTTCTTTCTTAGTGGAGCATTAGCTTGTGTTGTACAGATATCTACATAAAGGCAGCTTACCAAAATACCCAGTTGGAACAACATTGTACACAGAGGTTTAACAAATCTCTATACTTTCAGATAATTTAATAGAATTGGTATTATTACAAATACATGAAAACATAAGCCCTTAAGCTTTGCATCTCAACAGCGTTATTTCTCCCCCTGTTTTCTCAGCAGCTATACCAATGCTATAGCAGAGCAGCCACATCCCCCTTTTTCCCCTCAGATTTTCCTGACAGTGCTTGGTCAGATTGGAATATTTGGCTGCAAGTCGCCTGGACTCTGAGAGGCAAGGGAAGTGGGAGGAAAAGTGGGCTACATGAGAAACTGGCACATGCCTGATTCCAGAACAGGAGTTAATAAGGAAAAGCATAAATATCTTCTCCAGGACAAGGAGCCCAAAACTAGGTGTGACTGCTTTAAACTGATTTCAAGCTTTGTTTTAGAGTGAGACCATTTTTTTAACCTTCTGTTCTGCTTTTCCCGTCATTAAGAATAGAGAATACATTTGAGAACCCCTCAGAATGCTTCCGGCTCTAAAATCTTAAAAATAGAGCTGTCCTAAAAATAATATGTATTAGTCAAGAAACTGCTAAGTGCTGCACAATAAGAAATCAATAATAATAAAAATGTTTTCTCTCCCTAACATCCACTGCCTCCTTCAAGCCTCCAGCACCTCCTGGGAGCTGTTCTGATTATACTCTTAGGCAGTTGCTTTAAAACTAAGCAAATTGAGGGGACAGCGTTTTGAAAAATTGTTTTGTCTTTGTCCCAAGGTAGAAAAATATCTCATTAAACAAAAAGTCATGATAGAGTGGCGATATCTGTGCTGTCTGGGTTACCAGCCATAGCATGTGTCTCTACTTCACTGTACAAAATGACTGAGCCCACTGCAACAGCTATAAGCAATGGGTATATACTCACTGCCATTTTTCCTCCACAGGGAAATCGACATATCAAATATACCTCATAGTCCGTGACTGGAAAATGCCAAAGTACATGTTCTATAATTCCATTCATTTAATGAATAGAAATAGCATCACTTCTGAACAGTTAGTGCAGATAATGAGCATTGTGAGCCATTGCAATCATTGTAATACCAAATACTTCACACATACAAGAAGTTTGGAATACTTCCTTAAAAGAAAATTATGAGAACTTGAAATATTGAAATTTTCCAGAGGGGGGAAAAAATAATTAAACCACAGTGCTATTTCATCTCTCTTAGATCTTTGTTAACCACATCAGGAAGAGAAAAAGGAGCTGTCTTCTTTTCATTAACCGTGTTTAGCTTTGAAACAATGGCCCAAGGAACGCGGCTCTCCCCTTAGTTATTCAGTAACTTCTCACGACGATTCCAATTGTACACTCTGTAAGAAACTCGTGTTTCTTATTTGTAAAAGATAAAGCTGTTCAATAAAGCTTAGGGACTTCGTGGGAGTATTATAAATAGGGACAGGCAAGTACGAAAGCACTTCACACCTGCCTGTATCTGCAAAGTGATAAAACAGTGGAGAAAATCTACATCGTAACAGGGTAAGCCATCCACTGTTTCAGATACCAGGTGAGAGGAATCTTTGGGAACCACCCACGAATAAACAGTTCAGATTTTGTGGAAGGGCACGGCTGATTATTCAGGAATTCCAGTTTTTCGTATGGAAAAGATGCATCTTGCCTACATGCAGGTGTGCCTGTTGAACAATTTTTTATTTTCTTTTTTATTATTTCATTCTTGTAGCTTTAATGATTATTTTAACAGCATAATTTTCCTGACTAAAATCCTGGGAAGTTGAATGTGTAGTCTGGTCCCTGAGTTCCCTGAAATTTGGAAGAATTTTGACAAACTAAGATGGGAGGGGTGGGGGACACATGAAATCTGTGGTGGTTTCCAAAAATCCTGATATAAAACCCAGAAGTTTCTGCAGATATTTTGCTCTGAAGCTTTGGTGTTGATAGATGCCAGAAGTCAAGACAAAGTTCAGAGGGAGAAGAACCCATGGAGTTTTCAACTGGAAAGAGTTTGAAAGAATCCTCTAAATTATTGGTTCCTGGGTTTTAAATGGACCTAATTACTCTGACGCATGTGGCTGAGTCACTCATGAGCAGCTTCTTGTGCCCAAACGTGGCTGTGTGGAGATGCACGAGGACTCAAGAGAGTCTGACCTAGCTTCAGTTTCTAATCTTGTTGCTCCCTCCCCACAACAAAAATGAAAGGCTTAGAAAATAATTTTCTCTTAAGGATAAAAAGAGGGAATTTAAAATTTTGTGGTTTCCCCTGTGCCTATCCCAGCTCTGAATTAACTCAGTACTAGTATATCTATGCACAGGCCAGCACAAAGGAAAAAGCACAGAACAGCAATGATTGCTCAGCAGTCAGCACTGTACATGAGGCAGGGATTTTCCAGGTCATTTTTATCCAGTTCATCACTACAATTTGCTGGTCCAATTCTGCCAAATCAGCAGAAGTACTTCTTGAAAGAAAGCCTCGCCCGGTTCTGCACAGGCAGCACTCTAAGAGTTCGCAGGGTTAGTGGCACTTTTCATCACAGATCCACTGTGAATTGCACTTTTAAATAAAGCACAAAAAGATTAGAAAATTCTCACTAGTGCTGGACATATTCATGTGCCCAAGGGGATTTATAACAACTGATGATTTTGCCCAGTTGAAATAGCAGTATGGTCCTTGCCTATAGCAGGCTGAGACATGAAGGGAAGAATGTGTGAGGAAGCTTGTGAACAAAACACATGCTGTTGTTTCTCATTTGTGGAGTGATTGATGTACACAGAAAAAAAGTAAACAGTTTTTCCTATTGATGGCCTGGTGGACAAAAGAATGGCTGGAATGAAACCATGTAAGAGGAGGAGAGGAAAGTGAAGTAAAATTGAGAAATATTTCATTGCAGGCACTCAGACAACGCTTCAAAAGTCCATGTAAGAGTACCTTGTACTGCCCTTAGTCCTGCTGAAGGCAATGTAGAATGAATTATTATTCCATGACAGCAGATATAGTCTAACTCTTATTCAGATGAAGGAAAACAGTTCTTACTGGGACAACCTTTGGTAATCACAGAACCATGGAAAACTTGAAAGACTTTGACTTTCAAAGCCTTTTAGGGCTTTCCATTCCCCTGCCCTAAGGGAGAAGCAACCATATCCATGTAAATCCTGTCAAAGAGTTCTTCTTGCCATCCTTAAGCTCCCTCAAGGCAGTTCCACGGCCTCCCCAGATAATTTACTGTCCTCCAAGCCAAGCCCCTTCAGCACGAGACTGGTGCAGCTACGTCCCAGGTGGAAGAAAGAGCAGCTGGAGGGCAGACAGAGTCCGGGAGCCCTGGTGAGCTAAAGGTGGGCAGCTCTTCTCACCCTCACGGTCAGTCCAGGCCTGGCAGCACACAAGACTGCCAGAGAAGCTGCTCATAAAATGGCCTCACTGGGTTAACAGGACCATTGTTTTTTAAGAAAAATACTAAAACACTACACATCTGCCTGGATCTGCATACTGATAAAAGAGTGGAGAAAATCTATGTGGTAACAGGGTAAAGCATGCGATGGTTTCAGGTACCAGGTGAGCTGGTATGTTTTTGTTTTTTACATGGTTCAAGGGGCAAGGTTGTACCTGAACCCTTTTCAGAAGCACCAGAGCTCTCTGGAAGGCACGTGGGATGTATCACGTTGCTTTTAAATGAGTGCTTTGGCCACTTTAGGAAAATCTGGCCGATCAACTAAAGCATGTACTGGGGACAAGAAAGAGATCCTGGAGAGGAAGGTTAGCCTGAAAGAGGAAGTAAATATCAACATGAGAGAGCTGAAGTGAAAGGAAGATTAAGAGTAATGTGTGACTTTCTCTGTGCCTTCTCATGCAGGAAAACCCCTCTGCTTTCTTTTTGCATAGTGTGGCTAACCTGCAACCCATGCTATCTAGACCAGACTGCCAGCTTGTGTCTTGTTTCCACATTCATTTAAAGAGTTGCTCTGAAAATCACTATCCTTGCCTTTCACACTGACTGCAAACTTCTGCTGACATCCCCCAGTGACTGACTCCTTCCCAAATGATTCTCTGACCTTGTAATGTCTTTTCAGTCAGCTTCTCTTATCCACACATACTCTGTCACTGACTTGCAACAGATAGATTGATTCTTACGTTCAATGCCATCAAAATAATTCTAGGATTTTAAAACTGGACAGCAAGGTATAAAATCAATGGAAACAGCCATTCACATAAAAGTTGCTCCCTTCAAAAATCCATATCTATGGTGAAGCTTTATGACTAAAATTGACTGCAATTGGATCTGATTAATAGTATCACTGGATCTGTCAGGATCTCATGATACCGTCACTAAAACAGGAAATTCACTGAAAATTAGCTCTGATCACTGTTGCCACAGCTTCCATCCCATCCTCCCATCTTTATTAGAAACACTGCATGTATTCAGGTGAGGCACTTGAACCTCGCTGACATCACAGTTTTGTTTTTTTTTTTACACTCCTATATCCTGCTGTAGAAAAGTTTTGCTTACAATGCTGAAAAGTTTCATGGAGTACACCAAAATGTATTTTCTTGCATTTGTAATCTAAAATCAGTCTCAGGAATATAAACATCACACAAGAAATCTCTTTAAAGGCATTTCAAATGTGATCTATTCTCTAAAAATTATTGCAACAGTGGAAATGCCTTTCTGCCAAACTAAACGCTTTTCCAATCTTTTCCAGTTTTGCTTTTGCCTAAAAGCAATATTTGTTCTTGCGGTAGATACATTTTTGGACCCAGCTTCCTCCTCTACAGTACTGTTTGTGATTCCATTGCTAAAGTGCTGCTCTTCTCAGGACACAGCCCTCACTTTTGTCAACTTAGTTCTACCATGAAGTTAAATATCACTTGTATGTTTATGCCAGCTCTCAGGCTTTCAAACTCTTCCATTCTCTGCTTATCTTGATCAAGGAACTGAATTGCTTTTTTCCAAGTTTTCAGACTTTCAGCTGAGAGAAACACCCTCCAGCCCAGGATGCTAGAATATATCAGCCACCTTTATTTTTTGAGCACTTGGAAGAGAGGGAAACAACACACATTAAAACCCTCTGACGTCTTTTCCCAGTCACTGCCATTGGTATGGACACATCAAAGCCAGAGGTAATGAGCTCAGATGGAACCCAGCAGCACAGAGCTAGTCTGAATGTTAAAGGTCCATCTGATAGTTTGGCTCATCATCTATTCAGATCTCCATTAACGTAGGCATCTTGGTCCTGGAAGATTAAACAAGGAAAATTGATACAAAATTGGGTCAGGTATAGCTAGAAAAAGTGGCAGTGCAGTGAAAAGTCTGGTCCAACATATGTGTGATTCAGATAAGGCAGAACACCAAGATACAGTGAAAGGCAAAATTCAGGCCCAAGATAAGTGCAGCATGACACATCAGTTTAAATTTAACACTTACCAGGAAGTACAAACCACTTCTCCCTGTTAGCATTAATTTTTATTTTCATTTAATTTTCACACGCATGCTAATCCTTATGTTGTCCCCTATGTCTCCCAGAAACACTATGAATCATTCATAAAAACTGACTACATAAAGTCTTGAATAAATCCATTAAATGTGCCATTTCAGAACTTGTATTACTTTCCTAATTAGTATTCATACACTGCTTCAATTCAAATCCAAATCTGTCTGTTATTAGCTTATCACTAAGGTTAACAGTTTAATTCACTCATATCCAACCATTCAATGCTACATAATATAATGGGACATCCTATTGCTAATACTTTTCTTTTCAGTGTGTATGGAATAGCTGAAATTAAATGATTTTCATACCGTTCACTGGACCTAAATCAATAATTTTGACAGCTGATGATCTGCCCTCCTATGTTCCAGGTTTTCTTTACTTAGCCTGCAATGTGTGGCCAGACACCATTAGATCGTCCATTTACCATCCATCAACATTTATACTATATGCATAAAAAAAGTAAAAAGTAAAAAGTATTATTTTATGAATATGTCCTTGAAAAACTGGTTATCAGAAAACTATTTAAAATTCATTCTAAATAAAATGGTGGAACAGATTTCTGGGTAGTTTTAGAGCTTCTTTTACTGGGAAATGTTATTCAAGTTTTAATGGGATTGAAATTTTCTTTTACAATGTAGTCATTACGATATTCTGTTGCTTGCCTTTTGAAAAAAAAAATGCTAGCTTGGGAATGCTGTCTTTTATTTAAAAATAAAAAAAAAAAAATGAAGTGTAGCTGACAAAGTTCAGATAATTGGACAGAGCAGCAGAGCTTAAACCAACAATGTATTCAGCATACTGACATGTGATATCTTTTGAAGTCTCCATAGGGTCTTTTAGCTTACAGTGAGCCATTGCAGAATCCTGGACTATTGCAGAATAAAGGCTTTGCTCTTTCAGGCATGCACCAATTTCCAATAACATCACTATTTTTTCAGCTTCTCCTTTCCACCAGATCAATGAATATTCTACTTGGTAAACACAGAAGGCTTTGCCACCTCAGTCCAGAATCCTGCAAGTAATGCAAGAACCCTATAAAAAAATTCAGAGACAGAAAAATGTGATTAGTGGAACATCAGTATGGTCTGTCATTACTGCACGCTATTCTCATTATGATGTAATAAACCCAAAACTGGTAGAAAGCCAATAAAACAAGGATGGGGAAAATGGGTGCTAAAAATGAGAGTCACTGGAATAGACAGAACAAAAGCCCAGCAGCTGGCTTCCCGCCACATGGGGTACCTCTAGTAGCCCAGCTTCTCAGGGGTCTGTGTCGCCTGTGATTAAAACATCTGGTATTCAGGTTTAAGGCTTAAAGTACTAACTGTAAAGTTTTAAAGATCATTTTGTGGCTAGGAAAACTTACAGTCTTGCTGCTACGAGGTTTGCCCCATTCCCAAAGTGAAAAGGCCAACTAGGGGCAGACTTGTTTCACACTGGTTTTCTGAATGGGATGGAACTGAATAAAGTTTAAAAAATTAATTCTATTACTTTTCTATCTCCTAATGTGAACAGCTCTATTTCTGTCCTTGAACTGAGCCCAGCACAATTTGTTTAATTCCCAAGAGAGACAGAATGTCAAACTTTACCAAGTGTTAATCTAAAATTACTGGCCAGCTGAACCAGCAGTGATGTTTAGCAAGCTATGCATTTTGCAGCAACCTGATGACATTACAAAAAACAGACTGATAGGACTTGTAGGAAGATTTCGCTCTAACCTCAGCAGGAATATCCTGTAAAGCCTTTGAATTTTTGCTTAGTAAGTGAAAAAAACTTGTAACTCCATCAAATCTGCATCTCACTTGACTGAATAGTCTCAAAAAAATCATCTTGATCTAGCCAAGATGCCACAAAATTCAGTCAGCCTCCTGATGCAATAGGAAGCTCAAAGAGATGTCAGACTTACATTGTGGAGGGAAGACAAGCTAAAGATAGAGACAATAAATTTAAACAGTCATGAGAGTAAGAGCTGGAATTAATATTTATTGCCTAAACAAGCAAGTATGTTAAAAGAGAGACAAGTATCCTGAAAAGTTGGAAATATTTGAGAGCCCTGTGGTGGCGAGTTAACATATAATAGTGTTGTCTCCAGGAAACAAAAGGATTGTGTCATATGTTCTGTGTCCCAACTCCTGTGGCCATGTTTCAAAACATCCACTCCTTTCCTCTCTTCCTCAACAACATCAACAACAACAAAAAGAAAAAAAAACTCCTTCTGCTTACCTAACTGTAGCCAGATCTTGACCCCACCGTGATAAATGCAGCAAGCAAAGCTCTGTCAGTCCTGGAGAAGACTCTTTTTCACAGCAGTGAAGGAAACCACAGGTACATTGCTTTTCCTTGTGCTTGCTATGTTTTTCCCATGGCTGGAGTGCTGTGGTTTCTAAATCTGACCACTTAAGAGCTGATATACACTCACGTTGCATGAAATATGGTGGCGAGGTTAAGTAGAAAAGAGGATGTANAAGTCAACCAAATCGTAGTCAGGATAAATGTCAAGAGTTTAGTGCAGAAAAAAAATAATGTATCCCTCAATAAAAACAGCAAACCACGTGACCAGCATCTCAAAAATCTTGAAAAAGAGCCTTAAAGACTATGAATTATGTGCAATGAGACACAATGAAAGTGTAGCAGAAGATGTACTGAAGAACTGCATTGTAACAATATGCTTTCTTGCAGCAGTGGCAACAAATCTGAGGCATTTCTTGGAGACACTCCCCTGTTTGGTTAAATAAGGATAAATTCACAGAAATGTGATGTAGTGGTAAGAAGCTGCTGAAGGAAGACTGAGGGCTTGATTTACCCACTGATTCAGTACACTTGCACCAAGCTGGATGGAGTCCATGCTGATCTGGAAAAGGCAATAGTCAGGTGAGACAGAGACCTCCCAGTTCAGTGCTGGGACAAAGGAAGGGCCAGCAGAAATTCAGAAGTCACTGACTGTTTGGATACTGGCAGCCACACAGACATGTGCCTGGAAGTGCTGTCACATAGGGCACCAACACATCCTGTAATGTTTTATTGTACTGCTTCTTCAAGGAGGTGTCAATCCTGTACGGACACAGAAATTAAGTGTACAGAACCAGCTACAGGGCAAGCGGTAGGCATTGCTTCTAGGAAACCATTTCATAATGAATAATTTAACATAACTTTAGGGTTTTTTCCATCTCCAAAATTCATTATAAAAATAGTAGCAGGAACATTTCAACCACAGTTAAAAAAAAAAAAAAAAGACAAAAGAAAAAAGACAAAAGAAAAGAGAAAAGGAAAGTAAAGTTGCTGCACATTTAACAGCATCTGAGCTTCTCTTTGCTGTGCAAGTGCAAGTATGAGCAAAGTCAATGGCACTGACCTTCCTATTGTTGAAGAGAAAGCAACAGATTCTTGACAGTCTCCAGGGCAAAACAAGGGAGACCTTGCAAACATGTCTCTGTAGGGGTTCTAAACAATAGCAAAGGTTCTTTCCCAGGGTTGAATTTCTCTATTCCTTTGGCACACTTTCACAAATGGGTTGGATCCTTTGAGGTTATCTGCAATGTGCTTACGCTCAGAGCATTAACATGCCTGTTAGCTCTGTACCCTCAGCATGCTTTTACTGTCATTAAAGAGTGACTATAAAGCAAAAAAAAAAAAAAAAAAGTATCTTGGAGATGAGACACTGGACTGAAGAAAAGCAGGCCTCTAGGCTTCCACCTCTTCTCATGGCACTTCAGGCAAGCAACATGCATCACATTTCTATTAACCATTCTATTATATATTATATTAACTATTTCTATTATATATGCTTAGTTCATAAGATCTTTGAACAGAGATTATTTCTTTCCCTGCATATGTGTGTATAGAATAGGAGCATTTTAGAGCAAAGGCTTTGGCCAGAATGTCTTTTAACTAGCAGCTATACACTAAGAATTTTAGCAACTATGAAAAAAACCTGCAGACCTCTCTATTAATAAAAGTATTTAAAACATCGTATGGCAACTTTGCTTTTTTATTATTTGAGAATACTGAAAACTTTTAAGTGCACTGATCTTTGGCTGTGCTGCCTCTCAGTTTCCCAAACACAAGTGCATATTTCTTTGACCATATGCTGTTGATTTCCAGCCATGTGAGGCACAACATTTCTTTGCAGCATTGACACTGTTGGGATGAAACTGCCATCCGTAACCAGATTGTGAGAACCTCAGCATGTGTGTTAAGAGTTTGCTGTCCACGGCTGCAGAGGCTGCTGGGTTTGGATACAGTTGTGGAGCACTGGGGTATTTTTAATTACCTCAAAGAATTAAAGTAAGACTGCATTCAGCATCTTACCAGCTTTGAGTATGCCAACTGAAAAATGCTCAGGGGAAAAAGAGGCATGTTTTGATTGTCAAACTACTTCAGTAATAAAGATTAAATGCTACTCTGAACACTATATTGAAAGTGAAACAGTGTGATATTGTTAGTAGGCAAATTCCCATACCATCCCAGTAAACAAGTTACATACCTATTTTCCACTGGCAGCAACTTCCAGCCCAAAGGAGAACAGAGATTTAGTCCCATCAGCTTCAGGGTGATTCAGTGCTACATCACCACAAAGTACCACAGGATCCCTGCACTCCTCCTTTCTGTCCCGGACTCATCTCATGCAAATTCATGCTCTGGTTGTGGACAGAGGTTCTCCCTTTCCGGGACACATCCACAATGGGAAACGATGGCAGAGGGCTGTTACAGGTGTGCAGGAAACCTGCAAACTCAGCTGTGCACGGATGCTGTAAATTGTGACAGTTACAGATGCAAAAAGCTTGGTAAATTAGTGCAAAAGTGTTATCTGCCTAAACCCTCACAGTGCTTCAGCTGTGTAATATAAAAAATCCTGCCTTGTTTTTGAGCCACAGTGTTTATGACTTTTCTCTGTGCAAAAGAATCCTCTTCATTTTAATGTGTTATGCATGAAAATGACTCCATCACATTAAGGATGCAAAATCTTGATGGTGGTGCAAGATGCATAGAGGTGAATGACCTGATCTAAACCCACCAGGATTACCCCTGCCTGTTCCAGTCAGCTTCTCCCAGGTGCACAGCTGCACAACAGTATTGCCAACATGGTATAGAAAACTCGTATTTCTGAAAAAAATTAGGATTAGTATTATGCAAGTCTGTAGAGAGAAACATCCTCACTGCATGGAGAGAAAGTATGTGAAATAATTTATACCATTTTAAAACACCATTTTCCTTATTTACTAAATACAAGCCTGCTCATCCCTTTGGTATGTGTACCAGCTGTGTTTCTATTTACCACTGCCCACTTCTTTCAGAACTTCTGCTCTGCCTAAAAGTTTACTAATGGGCAGGCCAAATATGCTTCTTTAACCAGTTTTGTGAATCCTGGGCTCTGCACTGAAATCGTTGTCCATATCCAGCAACGACACCACTCAGCAGAAACTGCAATTACTCAGCAGTTCTGTTGAATAAAAATGAGTCAAACAGGCAAAAGTAGTGAAAAAATGTTTATGCTGGGCTAAACTCTGCTCAGCTACACAAGGTTATCTATATTTGAAATACACAGGACTGGCCTTTTGTGGCAGCTGTGGTTCATCTCCTACACAACAGTAATGGGGAAAAGAACAAAGTGTATCAGAGCTAGAAATATTTTAATAGGACTAGAATTAAATTTAATTGCCTCATTTTAAAAGATCAGTTTATCAAACCTACTGTCTTAGTCCCAGTTAAAACCCAGTCAGCATGCCTGTGGCTCTTCAAAATAGCAAGAGAGTATTTTTTTTCACATGTTAAGACAGGCAAAAGCCATTTCTACTTTGCCTGGGATAAAACATATAGGAGATGCGCTGTTCCTTGGCCACTTCTTTCAACCTCACCTGGGAACACTTGTGGCTGTTGGATAGTGACTATTCATAGGAAAGCAAACAGCCCCAGATGTAATACTTCTCTAATGATAAGAACCTTCTTTGCCTAGTTCTCAAGGGGTAAAAGTGAAGATTTAATCAGTCTTTACACTTATATATTTTTTTAAATTATTTAACTTTTATTACTGTTGCACCATTTATACAATTACATATAATTTCAATGCATCCATTGTACATTTTGTTTTTTCATTTGTTTTCCAATGAGTGTGTGTTGGTGTCTGTGACACAGAATGGAAGAGAAACTGGAACTGCAATGAACGCAGACTTTTTCATTTCCACTGACCAATAAACAGAACTACAGGTGCACCCAACCACGGACATGCATTAACTCGTCATGAGAAATCTAGGTAGGCTAAGTAGGATGAGAATGCTTTTTACTCCCAAAAAATATTTGGAGAGGAAGAATTGGAGGATTGGCATTGAGAAATATGTGGACAGCTAAGTGGGTTTTGTCTGAAAGTTGGCATTCATCCACTGCATAAAAAAAATATCAAAATAAGAAAGGCTGTAAATAAAAAAAAAAACCACAGAAAATACTGCTTTCATAAAGATCTGATTGCCTTGGCACAAACCTAGTGGGCAGAATCAAACGCATCACTCCCAAACCCCATTACAGAACAAAAAGAAGATTTTAATACACTGGTGGAGTGCATTTACAGCAGTTCAGATACAAAAGATGTGCTGTACTTTCAGACATCCATTTATTTAATTTTTTTTTAATCCAGGACTTGTGTCAAGTTGGCAGAAAGTATATTAGATATTTCCCCACAAAAATACTATTTGGATTCTCCCCCCTCCCTCCCTCCCAACTTGATGGGACATCCTTTTCATTTTTTCTCTTTTTTTTTTTTCTCCTTTTTTTCTGGGCAATACATATTCGCTATTTCAGATCTGAAACGAGTTAGTAGAGCTGAAAAAATAAAAAAAAGACACAGGTTGTTTTAAGTGGTTGTTTCAACAGGCTGTCCAATTTAATCTTGCACTGCTATGGTTTGATCCGAATTAGTCGCTGGAACCTCAGAAGGTTTCGCTTCCTCTGGAGGGGCTGCAGGGTCCGAGGCCTTAGCAGTCGAACTAGGTGCTGCTGTTGCCGCGGGCTCCTTGGAAGAAGGCGCAGCCTCGTTGCTGCTAGGTTTTGAGTCTGAAGCTGGGGCCACTTCACTTTTAGTTTCTTGGGCTGCAGGCGTTGCGGGAGCCTCAGTCTTTTTGGCTTCCCCTTCCTCTTTGCTCTTGTCATCTGCTTTACTGGGAGCTGTGGCTTCTGAAGGCTGGGAAGCTTTTGCATCGGTGCTAGGCTCAGAGGGTTTGGGTGCTTCGCTACTGGCAGCGGGAGCAGAGGCAGCAGTCGGCTCCTCTTGCTTGGGTGCCTGTTCGGTGTTCTTCTGTGGCTCTACTTTTGCATCGACAACAGCCTCCGACTTCTCAGGTTCTGTTTTCTGGGTTTCTTCCTGGGTCACTGTTTTCTCCTTCTCCCCTTCTTTTTCTTCCGTCTTATTGGCAGCGACCTGAGTATCCTTTTCTCCCTTCTCCTCCTTGTTGTTCTCCTTCACTTCTGTGGTCTCTGTGGTTTTCTGGGCATCCTCAGCCTCCTTTGGAGTCTCCTCTTCCTCAGTTGCTGCTCCTTCAGCCTTCTTGTCTTTGTCTTTAGCTTTTTCATCATTGACACTGTATCCCTTCTTCTTCTTGCTCAGTTTGCCTCCCATGTTGGAGCTCTGTAACAGAAAAGAGAAAGAGTTGATTACCCAAAGCCCAGCATTCATCACTGAGAGAATCAAATTCAGATCAACTGAAGTGCAAAGGAAAAAATTATTCTAGCTCCTGAAAAGGAGACCACATGAGGTTTGATAAGATGTTCTCAGCTGAATTACTGATTCTGCAGAGCACCACTGCCACTGAGCTTACATCCTGCTCAGCCCTGCAGACTCTCAGTCAGCAAACCCCCTTCTGCCACATCCCTTATGAGCAGTCCTCTAAACACCTCTAACCCTGGTTATAGTTCAGCGGGGAGGAAGGGGACGGAGTAGCAAGTAGCAAGATGATGGAGCACTTACATACAACCACAATCTTTTGTGGCCTGAGGAAGAGTGGAAGTAGAAAAAAAACATATTCATATTCATGTTTGGGAATGAACTGAATTTGACTGTCAATCTTGGCATCCACCCCTGGTTAACACGAAGTCCACTGTTGCACTGAGCTTTGCAGTCCTCTTGTTTTCATTTCTGTAAGATTTTTCTCACAGGCCTTTTTCTGTAAACATAGCCATGTTTTGCTAACCGTGCCAGATGTTTGCATTCCACTTCTCCTAGGCGGAGAAATTTGATGGATCTTTCCTTTGACCAGTGTGATTGGGGGGTGTTGATTTCTCCCTCCAATCCACGGTGATTTCTAAGAACATATATAAATAAAATGGGGGCCAGACCCCCAGGCTTTTGCCCTCTTTCGCTTGACCCGTGTCTGCATTGTTTTCTCTCGTGTCCAAGTGCGACAGTCCACCATCACTTTAGCAAAGGCTCTGAACCACCTTGTCATTAAGGTCTGGAGAAACCAAAGGAAGCCTAGAGTCAGTGAGAAGGCTCATGCAGAAGACTGCATGTACTCCCTACACCTCACCGCCTGTTACCCTCACGGCCAGTTTCCCTTGTATCTACAGCCTTTGGAGAGGACTGATGGGAGCCCAAGGCCAGGAGCATGTGCTTCCCTCACTCAGAGGGATGTGGGCACCCACATCCAGCTGCCCCAGAAGCAGGAACAGCTCCCATGCATGGCATCCCACCCAGATTTGCAGCTTCCACAGGGATCGCCCACCCGAAGCTCGGCATTCTCACACTCATCAGGATGGGAAACACGGACCCTGAAGCACAGCAAGACTGTGACCACTCCATAAGACAAAAGAAGCAATACAGGTACTTCTGACCACAAGCTTACATGTGCGTGTGACATGATGCAATAAGAAATAGGAGAAGAAGGAGGCATATTTGAAGCCCCTGCTCCCAGTTTTCAGCATGTCAAGCAATCAGGTACACTGTTCAGTTATTTAAAAGAAGCTGAGCACGTGTGTAACCATACTAGTATTTATATAGCCTTCATGTGGGAGTCTTAACTAAGAATATATAAAATCTTTCACAGTACTTCAAAGCAAACTTTGTCTACGAAAACAGGAGATACAGACGTATTGGGTCATTAATGAAAACAAAAACCTCTATGAATGGAGAAAAAATTACAATTCTAGTATGAAAGCAAATATTTAATTCATGCTTAATGAAAGGTTAAGAAAAAATATTTCTGTGTTTCCTACTATTTGAAAATAGGAGAAGGTGACTTTTTTCAAAGAACTGTCAAACAAATATTTGATGTAAGAACTTCTCCAAGGGAGATGAATCATTCTAATTTTCTGTTTTGCACAGGTAGATATAATTATAGGCTGTATATTTTTCACACACTTGCTAAAACTGTGAATACAAATCAGTAAAAATTCATAGGATTGCTCATAGCAAACTGAATATAAAGTAATATTACATGCAACTAAGAACTAGCTGCCTCTCTGTAGATTTTCTGCTATCACAGATACAAGCCCCAGGCAGAGCCCAACAACCAAATATCCACACATCTTGGGAAAAAAGTGAGATATTATGGTCAGCAGAGATCTTTCTTACTTCAGCTTTCAAAAAGAGTAATTTGCAGTAATTTCAAAAACAGTAATTTGCAAATACTGTTGAAACGTTACCACACAGCCCTGCAAAATGGTAATGTGGTGTTACTGAAACACTGCTTTGTTGTCTGAAATTTTACGGGAACAGCAATAAAAGGATTAACTTCCACAGAGTCACGGCTGAGCAATCTAATCTCTACCTTCATGACAGAGTTATCAGGTTTTTAGGTATTTAGGGCAGGCTATGGACATTAGTTTGTTATCTGACAAATGTACAGTCTTCCTGATTAGTCCATAAATATTGCCCTGATTATTGTTTATGTGCATCTACAACCAAGTACTTTGAAAGAGCTTTTGCTAGTCAGCAGGATTGGAGATTTATATTGAAACCTTGTGCATATCCCAATTTGTAATCCCTAACTAAGCCTTTGTTTCCCAGCAAAGCCCAGGTACTGTGAACCTAATTTCATTAGTTGGTCTTCTGTATTTTTCAAGATTTTGCTGTTTCATGGATAGTAGTAACTCACCACAATTTATATTTCCTTCCACAACCATCTTTTGACCTCAGATACAGTTGGATACAGAATGTCTACGCCAAAGGACCTTTAAAAAGTAGAGAAGCATGCATATGATAAATGTGCTCCCAAACTAAGAAAAGAAACATGCTCTGTCTTTGCTTGTATTTTCATACACTGTGAAATGTCTGTGTCTCAATTTGCATCACAGCCAGCTGGCTCAAGATACTGGAGCAGAAGATGGGGGAAGAGGTTCAGAGACTATCATTATGGTCTATTAGCAAATATTTACACTTACAAATGGACTGCCATCTTCCCGCACAGTTTCAACTACTTTATAACAGAATAAATTCACTCTTTGTGACACTGAATCTCATATCTCCCTGTTTAAAAGCAGCCTAGACCATTGTGATAGCAGCTGTACCAGGCGATGATGCAAAAGCAGAGCAATCATCAGGGTCATCGCCCAGGTACCAATGCTACAGTGTCCCTTTCCCCCCATATCTGATTTACAAACATTCCTCCTCTCCCCAGACTTCTGATAACACATCTGGGCTCCCCTGTCCCTTTTCCAGGAACAGCCCCATAAGCTCCACTGCTTCAAACAGATGCTGGTCTCATCCCTGTCCCAGCCTGAAGCACGGCTCTGAACCATCCACTGCAGAGTCCCCGGGTGGGGCAGACACAAAGCAGGCCTTAAAAAGTATTTTAAAATTACAACCAGTTATACCTGTAAGAAGACCAGCATGGGGACCACTACACCTAAATATCTCTGTGACTATGCTGGATATTGTTGCAAGGATAATCCTACCTGGTACTAAATGAAAGTAGGTGTCAATGAAATGTCTCCCAAGCGAAGCAAAGTGCAAAAAGTGAGATGTGAATTCATACAGTGTTAAATCTACTCTATGTTGCTACCTACATGTTAACACTTGAAAGGGTACAGACCTCTTTCTCACCCCCCACGAAAGGACTAAATTATGAAGAAAAAATAAAAAAAAGGGAGGCACTCTCTGTCCCAGTGAGACTGAGGGTCCTGGATTCATTGCTCAGCCTCTTCCACTACCCTGCCTCTCCCTAACTCCACAATCATTGCATTCACCTTGTGAATGACAGACCCAGGACCAAAATTTGCCTACATCTATTGATCATTATTTACAGTCTAAACCCCAGTATGTCTTCAGTTACTTGAACTTCCATTGACAGGTACAGGTTTTGAACTATCTTGAACAGCTGCCAAGTGAGCATAATGCTCTTTGTAGCAAGCATGTCCCAAAGGAAGATCCTTGAAAATTTTGGTGCTGAGCACCATTCCTATAGAATGGCACAGCATTTAATGTCTGTGCCTTCTTAATGCTGGAAAGAAAAGGGTCTAGAGACAGACAGCCCAGCAGCCAATTTTATATGAGAAGATGAAATATATCAATAATTTTCAGGGAACTTTGGTGAACAACTTTGCAGACCAATACTTCATAAGAGCAAAGTAAAATACAACACTTGGAAGGTACAATAGACTTTATCTGCTTCCCAGGCCACTCAGTATTCTTTGTTTTGCTCTTCTTATGGAAAAAGAAACAGATCCAAAGATCACTGTGACTGACTGTAGAAGAGCTACTCCTTGCAACAGGAGTAAGTATTTCTTCAGTTTCTAGATGCAGTTATATGTTTTGCTCATCCTGAAGTTTCCATTCTCCTGCAGGAAACAGGAACAGAACAAGAGAGCTTGCATAATTATCTTTCTTATTGTATAGTAGAAATAATCTCTGGAGTGGATTATTTAGATTAAAGAATAGCATATGTATGGGTCACTTGGAGAATCTTAGCATTTTTAAATTTGCATATTTGTGATAATCAGGACTCAAAGATTCAAGGTCCATAAGACCATAATGCAAGAGGAAGAAGAACTCACAGAAAATCTCAAATTTTCGATCTGAAGATGCATAGACATGAGTACCTGGAACATGGGCAGCATACATTTGTACAGTTTGTAAAAAGAATTATTATTTAGAAGTTCTCTACTTCAAATTGTACTTCTATTTTGAAAAAGTCCCTAGAATTAGCTTCTTACTATCTCTTTTGTCAGTAAAGATTTGTCTGCCCAATTAGTTTTCTTATGCGCTTATAAAGTTCTAAACATTTCTTTTAGTATAGGGTTTCACATGCCATTAAAGAGTCTGACTGTTACAAGAAGGGACTTGCTATCACCGTCCCTCAGAATACTGCAAACAGGGCAACGGGAAAGGACAAACACACAGGCAGCACCTGTGTGTTACCTCAGTCTGATTGCCAAAGCTAAACTCCCAAACCTCCTGTTGGACTGCATGCAAAGCCTGGGGAGTTCAGTCCATCTCCAGAAAAACCAGTTCAGGAAGACAATGGGTACCTTCTGGAATTCCACTGCCTCCGGCGCAGGGTAGGCACGTGCGGTGGGTCAGGCCTAAGTAGCCCTTGCACAAGCCTGTTCCCAGGCAAGAGTTATCTCACATTGCCTGCAGACAAGTGCTGTAAAATGCACATCCCTTGCAAGGCAGGGTTTCAACACTCAAAATCAAATGAAATACCGATCCCAGAAACTACCCCACCCCCCCCAGGTGCTGAAAAGAAAGAGAAAGAACTTGAAGAAACCATTACATCTCTGTGCCTCGTTGATTCACCCTACACCTTCACTTAAAAAAAAAAAAAAGGCAGAAGGTTTTTATTAAGGGACACATAATGGAACTGAAAGAAACAAGGGGTGTGCAGACACAGGTTTTGAAAGATTTTCTGAATTTCTTACGAAAGAAAAACACCCAAAACCTACTACTTCTCAAAATATGCAGTAGAATTTCATTACACATACACACATGCACACACTCAGAGACGTTCCTACCCTCACCAGGCCAGGTCAATCAGTTTTCCAGGTTAATGTTAGAAAATGTCTGTTAGCATACCCTTAGATAGAATTAGACTTGCTAGCCTCGGCTTTTAGCAACAAAACCATGTTTTCCTGTTCTTTCTCCATTATCCTCACACATCTTCCCTTTCGTCTGATTTTACTTGAAATTAACAGAACAGAAATGCTAGGTCTCATTCAGGTTCAAGCCTCTTCAAACCTCAGTATCAGTGATCTTTTCTTTTTTCTTTTCTTTTCTTTTTTCCCTTCTCTTTTCCCTTCTCTTTACCCTTCCCTTCCCTTC
>VWZT01002845.1:85866-128680 GCA_013397055.1 Pachycephala philippinensis
TCCCTTCCCTTCCCTTCCCATCTTTCCCCTTAATCCTTTCCCCTTAGCAGTTTCCTTCCCTTCCCTACGCCGTGCTCTTGTTCTGTGTCACTTATGCTTGAGAGCAGTGCTGGGAACCAGCTCTTCCATAGTCAGGCAGGCTGGCGTGAGGGAGGCAGGAGGAAACACACCCTTGGCCACCTCTCCCTTCTGAGGAGATGCTGGGCTGGCACAGAGCTGTGCCAGGAGAGGCCAAGCACATCGTGGAAATCTGCACCTGCAGGGCTGTGAGCCTCACCTGCACACCTGCACGGACCACAGAGCAAAAAGGTGCTCGGACATGAGGTGCACACAACAAAATATGACCTGGTTGTTCCTTAGCACTATACAATTTTGTGTGTTTAGTGCTGTGAGACACACAATAACAAACTTGGAACATCTCAGATTGGCACTTGCACTGTTTTCTTCATGGACCACCGAGAATTTTTAATCCCTCCCTCAGCACGTGCACAGTCCTGTAACTACTGGGCCCCCTTTCCTTCCTCCAAAGCCTTGCGAATCTCAAGATTTAGAGAAAGGGTATAGAGTAAAAACACAGCGAATGCTCAAAACACAGAAATTGTGCTCACTTGATTTCCTAACCTTGATCTTTAAAAGAAGCCAATTCCAATTTTGGGACCCACATGCTTTCTTTTAAAATGCAGACAATAAAGGAATTCTAGGAAGTAATATTGCCAAGTTTAAGTGTTTAATTCTGAGCCAGATTTCAGCTCTACTTTTCTCTGGTGAACAAGTGGAATACATTTAATTCAAATTTCTTTTTAAAAAAAAAAAAAAGGAACTTCAATTTTTATATTATGTTTAAATTTCTCAGGGACATGTACACCACACAAAACTGGGAAGCATGATTTTTAATATAAGCCATTTGTTATTAATATATCTAAATTATTATCGTTGATATTAGACTTCAATTATGAGAGTTACATTAATTTAAGCGCACTGCAGGCTGATATAAAATTATCTCCGTCTAAGAACTTGTACATGAAAAACTGCTTCATTTGAGAAGCATAATTGCCAGTAATAAAGCAAGTTATCAGAAAAGTTAACAATCACATGGAAATTTTTTTGAGAGCACATTAAAAAGTTGTACCTGAGATATTGCTAAGATTTTTGTGAAATACTTGAGCTCAGAGGTGTATATTAATTAATCAATTAGGAACCAAATTTTCCAAAAGCAGATGAAGGGTGATGGTCAGCAGTTTCATAACAGGTAAAGGTTTTGCCAGAATTACCAATTCATAGAACATAAACCTGAAACCACAAGTACTTCACACATATAATCCATTTTTGCACCCTGTGTGTAAAAAAGGTAGCTAGCTAGGCAGAACTGCTGAATAAAAGTAAAATTTGTCCATTATTTGATCCAAGAGTGAAGAAGACTTTATGGGTTACATTGAAAGCTGCTGTTGGAGACTCTGGACTTGCATCCTCCTGACTCGGAGGACTCTACAGATAAAGAATGCTCAACAGTGACTGAAGATCCACTACTCAAACTGAGTGTGGTCAGACACCAGCACTACCTTTGCTGCAGGAGGGTCTGTGGAAACGAGCACATGACAACACTGCCTTATGCAGTCTGTGTGGGTGTCACTCCATGTGAAAGCCACTCGAGTGAAGTACTGACCTGTGTGCTGCAGAGTCACTCTCTAGGAGCATGTTCCCAAATATAATACAGCTCATTTCTGCAATACACAAGTAGCCTCTCCAGCTACAGAGCCATCCTGCAGAAAACAAAAGCTGAACATCGGCCGTTCTTGCCTTCCTGAGTCAATGAGCAGCATGGAAGGAATGCTCTGCTGTGTGAGAATTCCCTACTCACCCCAGGCAAGGCTGTGCTTTGTAGGCAGAGATAACATCTTTTATTAGACCACCTAACAGGGATAGAGATAACAGCAGCCCTATTCTCCTTAGACAATTGTCTACAGCTGACACATTTTTGTGTTAGCTTTCTTCGTTACTTTCTTATTGCTGGTTTCAAATCAGAATTGTAGTGTTTTGCCACATGTGGGGTTTTTTCACTGATCCAACAGAGTACTACTTTGCCCAGCAGTGCAGATACATCTGTGAGCACGTTCAGTTTCATCCCTGGCAGGAAATCCAAAGCTGTTTTGCATTGTGCATAACAAAAACAAGTCATATTAAAAACTGAGCAAAACAGAAGCAGCATAAAATATACTATTTTCACAGCGCAGTGTATGTATTGCTCAGCTTTGCATTCAGTTCATCTGATGCTCTGATTGCTTAAATGAAAAATGCTGCCATCAATTTCTATTTATTTGTCTCATCTGCTCCATTCTGTCTACCAGTTTTCTTACAGACTCAAGACCCAGCTCACATTCAAAGCATTTCTCCTATATTCAGATTAACTGCATATGTTCTTTTTGTTGAGTAATAAAAGCAGCTTGCAGACATGCTTGTGCAGGCACACACATGCAGCCAAAAGTCAGCCTGCCCCAGAGTGAGATCTTAATCACACTATTGTTAGGCACATGGTTGGAAGAGGAAACTCTGCTGTAAACACCTGCTTTGCAGAGACTGACATTAACCTTACAAGAACACCTTTTGTAGAAACAGCTTGCAGGCTTCAAATAACCTGACAGACTAAGTCAAAACATATAAGCATATGCCTTCTCCCTCTTCTTTCTAAATTGCCACATCATTTTGGGGTTTGTGCATGTCTCCTCAACAACCAGTTTAATAACTATTTCATACTAGCCAGAGTTTTCTAACCTGTATCCTAGAATTAAGTTCCTAAGTAGGAAATGATGCAAATTTCAGAGGTGGTTATTACCCACATCTTTGAGGCTGTTTAGGTCCCAGGACGTGCACCACTGAGGGAGAGGTGAGATTCCACACATACTATTCCAATTATGGCCAGCCACTTTTTGCCTCCCTCAAATACTTAAGACACCACCACCATGTCTAATTACAAAAACACACAAGGTGATAAAAGCCTAGATAGTGGGATGATTTCCTTTCAAATCGTATTTTGCTTGAATTCTGTCCCTCCAGTGCAATCCCTATCATGGATCTCAACACCACAAATATGCTTGGCTTGTAGACCCGTGAACGGTTCCTCCTTTGGGTGCCTCCAGAGGCTACATTAAAAATGTAACAGTCAGAAGCTAGCAAGCAGTGAAAACATTATCCTCCTCCACACTACAGTCCTACTGAAGAGCAGTGGTGGGAAGACCTCATTCCTGGCAGGACTGCGCACTGGAAAAGGGAATCAAGCTTAACACCTATAGCTTGTATCTCTCTAGCCTCTTCCTGAACCAAGAACAAACAGTACAGGGAACATGAAGAGAGTTGAAACTCATGCTTTCTATACTAAAAAAAGAAATTATCATATGAACCTCATTTACATGTTTTCTTCAATAGTAAAAGTTCTCGGTTGCTGTTTGTATAAGTAGTAAACTTACCTGTCATTTCTTAAAATAGGCACGGAGAGCCACATTCACATTTTGAATAAGGTGTTTGGGTATTTAACTCGGGAACTGTCACTGGAGACAGTTATTTATGGGGATCTATATTTACATTTCATTTGTCTAACATTCCACATTCAAAAACACCTCTATTACTTCAATGCCCATTTAAGTGGTCAAACTAGTTTTAATCAAACATGAAAGAGTCCTTAGAATATAAATTACAGTATGCTGTAAGAAATAGATGCATTAGCTTTGAAATCTAGGAACTACCAGTTTTGCTTTGAAAATGGATTCTCCAAGTCATTGCTAAATTCTTCCTCATTTTTGTTTTTCATCTGATGGTGCTGCTTGCTGAAAACAGCAATGGCTCGAAAAAACATGCTTACACCCTGGCTGTAAGAAAGTGTTCTATACCTTGGAACAGAACTTTTAACACACAGCTCTGACCTAGGGTTGGTCACGGCAATCTTTAGACTATGTAATTTCGTTCTTCTGTTTGCTTGACACCTTCACCACAAGGAATGAAACCCCATTTACAATTATAAACCAAATCCAGTTCTCAGTTTTGTTTTTCATTTTTGAATATGAGGCACATGGACTGTAACACATCATTTCTGACTGCAGCACACGACTCTGCAATTGCACCACTGACAGGAGGAAAACAGGGAACCAAGACCAGCCACCACTGACTTAACGTAGCACTTGCTGCTGCTGTGCCTATCGTGGTGTTCATGAGAGCACTGCAAGCCCAGCTGTTCCTTCCAAAATACACAGTATTTAGTTTACCCAGCAAAACAAAAAAATTAGCAATTTAAATAAAGTATATATTGTTGTCTTCTTTATTCCATAACATAACCATTTAAGTATTTCAAGACACAGTATCTAGTCAACAAATTCTCTATCTGCTTCTACTGGTTTTAGTTCTATATTAAGCTGCAGGAATAGCTTTTCTCTGTTTTTCCTCAAAAGGAAATGATTGCACATCCACTTGATGCTCCTGGATGTACCACATTTTTGAGTTTAGACATTAGAAGAGGTTGGCTGATTTTAAAAGAACACTGACAGCTCTTTTCTCCCAAAAAACATGCATCTACTTCAGTCACTGGTGATGTGCCCACCCTCCTGACGGCCTCAGACCTGAACACAGCAACAACCTTCCTCACAAATTAAGGCATATGCAAGAGTCACAGGATAAAGCCAATTTCATCCTCCAGCTAATACACAATTGCTAATGACAGTTAAATTAGTAATTGAAACACTATTCCAAAAATACCTGTACGTCTAACACGGCATTAGAAAGCTGAGCATGCTTACGTCCTTAGGATAGTGTTACACATCATGCCTCTGGTGGAATTTAACCTCCTGCAAGCAACCAGCACAAAGCCTACTCACCACCTCAGCAGCGCTTACAGGGTATTTTACATCAACTCCCTGAAGAGCTGCTGCATTTCTCCTTGGAATAACAACTTCTGACTTTCAGTCCTGTGTACAAAGTTTCATTTTAAACAGAAAATGCTGTACTAAAGTCAAAGTATTCAAGACAAGTCATGCCTTGCGTAACATCAAAACTACCTATAATTAAACCTGTGAGACTTTGGGCTGAATTACAAGTATTTCTCATGTTGCTAAGAAAAAATTCTTCCTCGTGATCACAGTATCAGTGTCAGCAGCTTATCAGCTCCCAGCTTCTCACAGCTCTGTTGTAATAACGTCTTCTAGTAAAGACGTGCTCAAAAGAAATCAGGGAAATGGAAGATTGAATGCTGAGCACCTTGGAAAACTCTCTATGCTTATGTGCCTGAGCACTTATTTTTGCCATATACATTTTCTACCATACTGCAGTTTGGTCTATTATATTAAGTTTTTCACTTCAGTCTTTCTCACTTCCTGGTTCTCACACTAGCACAATATGTGGGGGTTTTTTTAAACCAGCATACATTAAGACAAAAGAAAAATCTCATATTCCAGACTTTCTTTTATGATCTTATTTAGAATGAACGTTTAATACTGCATTTTGACTTTTTTTCCTTTCCCCCCTCCTTTTTTAAACAAAACATTACATTCAACCTGGTTTACCAATTTCCCTTTAGTCACTGGGGCAGGTTTAGCAAAATAACATGGAACAAGTACTCAAAAATCACTGAAAGAAAAGAGCATTAACCGGCTAATTTTTATTTGTATCTTATCTCTCTCCATCTTTTCCAGCACTACTCATTTGCACTCCTCTAATGGCTGTTCAAAATATCAAGACGCCTTAGGAAATCTTTTATTAAGACTTGCAATATTTTCCAAAGCTTGAGAAATGAGAGTTGTATTTCCTGAGGCAGCTGGAGAGCCATAGGTATGCATCAATGAGTGCTGTCAGTGGAGCCTTTTACACTCCTTCAGTGCCACATGATGGTAATAAGGTAATGTGTATTCTGAGTGTGCCAGAGGGTTGAGAGGAAAGAACCACAGTTTGCTTTTTCATTTCAGTAGTGCAAGAAAACAGTGGGAACTGCAGAACAAAACCAACAGCTGTTAGAGAGTTTCATCTCCTGATCCAACAGGATAATGGTCAGCTTTAAAAACCTCACTTTGAAAACATGAACTGTTTCTAATCATCCCAAAGTAAGAGCCATGCCAGGCAGTAAGCTGTACCATGTCACGTTTTAAGCCATTTGATGTCAACTTGGATTCGAGACTGCCAGGCCTAGGCTGATTGCCTAAATTCCTTTCTGAAATCTTCACTGACTGTACTTTCTCTTTTCTTTTTGCTTGTTTTGGTTGGGGTTATATTAGGATGTCTGATCAGCTCTGCTAGAGGGAAGGTTACGTAAGACCGGAGACTAACAAGTCCATTTGGCAAGATATGAAGTGAGCAGCTAGTGCAATCCATGAATTGCACTAGGAGATTTATGTTCAAACCAGGAAAGGCAGAAATCCAATTTAATAATTACTCTGCCAGAACCATTCCAAGCTAGCAGCTACCCAAAAAGGAGAAGAACAAACATTGCAGCAGCAATGAAAACTAGAAAGCAGGAAAGATGATCAGATGCATGTCTCCTCAATAAAATAGATTGGTTTGCTTTTCCATTTAAATATCAGTAGGAAATCTGTCCATAAGAGCTATCAAATTTAAACTCACTAAATGAAAGCAAAAATAACTTTGCAGGGATGGCTGTGGAATTGGATGTAGTCCCTTTTCCACCCCCTCACCTGGGCACTAACTTCCATTTTATGTCAATGAATTTAGTTAATACCGAATATGGCCACAATTCAATTTTAGCAGTTCAGAATCCATACCAACAGTCTCTGATGATACAGCTCTTAGACAGACCTCCATCAAGGCTGTATGTATGCCAGTCTGCTGTTTTGGTCACCTCACACCATCGAACAGAAAAAAGCTTACTTTCCAATGCCCACGTGCTATTTATAGAGAACTCTTACAGTCACTCCTTCAGTTTAAGAAGCTTTCAGCCCATGGCTATGTGAAAAATCATTTATTCTAACCAAAGAAGGTAAGACGACATCAATATAAAATATAACTGAGTTATTTCAGGATTTAAATGAGAGAAGTCTATCAAAGCAATGGAGACTTGAGAAATATGGAAAATTGGTTTTCATTTTTCAAGACAGAGCCATAAATAAAAGGAAAAATACCACTAGAAAGGTTCTGCTAGCTCTTTCAGCACTAATATATTTTAGTAGTAGTACCTTGTGTTTCAAACCAGCACTGGGGCTCCATTTCGCTGTCCCCCATACTGGCACATACATGGAACCCATCTGTGCCCCAGGAAGCCCATGTTGTAGGAGTAAGAGGATATAAATTCATTTTAATTCCATTAACAGAACACAGCTGCTACAACTCCCAACAGTAACTGGCTTTTCCAGAGGCTTTTTTTGTAATCAGTTCTCCTGGCTGGTGAGGTAGCAATGGTCAGACTGGCCAACACTTCAGTTCAGGGTTTTTTCCCTTTCTGCTCTAGCAGGTGAGCTGGTGGGACAGGGCCCCTGTGTTCCCCTGTGAGATGCCGTCAAGAAATGTGAACTGAGTGCCTGTGCCCTGCTGCCTCAGCTCTGGCTCCAAGAGTTTGGCAATTCATTTGCTTGGGCGTTGGGGAGAGGGAGCTGCACTTCATAAACTTTAAGATGTTGGCTGTCAGGAGCCAAGAGGCATTTAGCTCTGCAGAAATCATGTTCACAGCTCTGCTCACTGCAGTTTTCTGGGTAATTCCCCCCGTACGCACAAGCTGAGCACTAAATTCACACATCCCAAACAAGGAGGCTGGGTTGAAATATGATTCAAGTGCATAAAAGTCTCATACCCATATTTGGAAATATTACTTCCAAAGGTCTCATGCTGTCTCAGAAAATGTTAAATGAGCCAGTTTCAAGAAATACATCACAAGAAACACCTAACTATTTCCAGAATATTTGCAACCCCAAATATATTCATTTAAGTCTCTTACCTACTACAATCTCTTACTTTCTGTATTTCTTTCATTTTTAATCACAGGTAACTGGTAAACAATACCACAGGTAAGCTTATTCTGTGATTTAATCATAAGCCAAAATAATTTTTTTTTCCAGAAATAGCCAATTTCCCTCAGCTTAGCAATTCTTCACTATAAGTGGACAAATCTACTTATTATTTATTAGCTTTTGCAACATAGTGATTAAAAAAAAAATTCAAATTCTATTCTGTGTGAATATATGAGTCTAAAAAGTGGGATTCTTTTATGTTTTTTGCCAATGCCAATGGCTGCAAACTTTGTTCATGTCACACATTTCTCACAGAATCTGAGATAAGCCACTTCATTCCAAAACAGAAGTCAGATACAGAAGGAACTATTCTCCTTACTCAGGACAACTTAGATAAATAATTCAAAACTACAACTACACCATTACATTTTCCCTAAAATCACAACATGCTCATCAGGAGGCATCTGATCCTCAAGGTGAAACAGCCACCACAGAGCAGTGAGACAATGTCATTTGGTTTAAGCCTCTGGGACCTGTCATAGTACAAAAGTGTACCACGGTAAAAATGACAGATGACATCTTCCCTTTCAAAGCAGACACATATCACTGCACTAAAACTGTAACACGTCACAAAATCATGAGACTACGTCTCTCTTTCTATTTTCAGGGATCCACAGCAGCCTGGGGTTGGAGGAGGCAAGAGCCCAAAACCTACTCAATCTTTTCCAGTTGCTGTTGCATGGAAGGCCATCTAATTTGCAGATGAACTTCCTCATTTGTAAAATGGGATAATACCAATTTTCTTTCTCAGAAAAGCTCTGCCTTATGCCAACAGGTGCTATAAAGGCTTGGAGATATCTCTCCTTGTTTTTAAAGCAAGCCCATCCCATATGACTCCTTTACCCCAATTCTCTGTTAGAGAAGGCTGTTTTTCTGCATATTGGCACAGTACTGAATTGCTCTCTCTGAAGTTTCCCACTGGACACCACATATGAGAACAGCACAATAAGCAACTCACTCATGGTGATTTTACAGTACTGTGTCAATACTGCAATAGGCAATTGTAAAGCACCTCTGAACAATTTCAGGTATTGCTGAAAAATCCTTCTGGAACCAAGCTCTTTCATATTTATGCCTCCAGGCTGAGAACATCTGTACATGGGCATTTTGATTTACAGTTCCAAATATGCACATTTCGCTCAGTTTCGGCTGACTTGCTGAGAAGGATTTTTTCTCAAGCTAAGAAAGCTCGGGTGTATCCAGCTGGATGAAGATGAAGCTACTGCTTGGTAGCCATCTTAGTGCTTTATTGAAGACAGATGCAAGAAAACAAGGTCATTTTTTCTTAAGCAGAAAATTTTGAATACTTGAAAAACAACCAACTTTTTAACTTGCTTTCATTAGGTTTCTGGGTGTTGGACACATTCCGGTCACTGCTATATTTATTCTATGTTTATCAATTAGATGAATATCTCTGTTAAAATGACATCTCTTTTTTGAGTGATTATTCAAATTTGACACAAGAGGAAGTTCTAAACTGGTTCACTAACTTTCCAAGACCTTTTGAAAGATTACACAAGTTTGAAAATTCTGAGTTATATTTGTCACATTCTGCAGAAGATTCCTTTCCTACCTACAGATCTGAGCTGTAGCGATTACATTATTACAGTCATAGAAAGTAATGAAAATCGGAAGTGTCTTCCTTTAAAGTGTGATTAAGCATCAAGCAGACATAGCAACATGGCACTGCTGGAGATGATATTCAACAGAGCAGGACATGAAAGGATCATCTGAAAGAAATGGCAGGAATTAGGGATTTAAAGTGTGACAAATTCAGGTACATTCCCCTCAATCACGGCATTTTCCAACTGTCTACACAAACTAGTTTCTATTCTGGAATTTCAGAAGCCTTGGTAAGTAAATTAAGATCAGCAATACAAATTTGACCAGGTCAATGTCAGGGGAATGAAGAACATTCCCACAGCTCTCAATTCTCAGTACCTGCACCGAGGGACAAACAGCTACAAAGGACTGCAGGCCAGTCTCAGAGTCACAGACTGAATTTGTGAACCGCTAACTTTGTACATTTTGATTTAATTGGGTTTTTTTCATTACAAGTAGATTATGTGGCACTGAGGGACATGGTTTAGTGCTGAACTTTGCAGTGCTGCGTTAAGGGTTGGACTCAATGATCTTAAAGGTCTTTTCCAGTCTAAATGTTTCTATGATTCTATATTTCTGCAGGTTATGTCAGAACATTTACATTATATAAACACAAGGCTTTTGAAAACATACTTTCCACGTAAAAAGTTCAAAAGCTACAGAGGAAGAAAGAAAAGGTTAGGAGGCTTTTTTTCCTTTAAAACTAAAAGAAAACTACTTTCATTATGATATTTGTCAGAGACCAGTGAGGAAAAAATTTACATGTGCCAAAAAGCATTAGAGATTCTAGACTGAGATAGAAGAGAGATTAAAGTAAATAAATAATATGGGATCATAACTATATGACACTCAGCTTCAAATTTACTCAGTTTCTATGAACTCTTGTATTTGTAAGTTGCCAGCTCATAATTTTATCATAAATTCAAAGCACTTGGATTTCCTTAAAAGCGTCATCTCTAGCACTGATTACAAAAATAATCTAGATTTCATTTCTAATCTTTGATTAAGCAGCAAAAGTCTTGAAAGAGTCTTAAACTAGAAGGCAATTTTTGTCTCATGATTTCTTACGACATCATTTATTTTAAATGTTTATGCCTGGGAATACTGCATGCTTGCAAGGAGACAAAGGTATGTGAAACATTCATTTTAAAAATGGATGTCAACTTATTTCAATCATTCATACCTGTTAGGCTGGTATTCAGATAAGTTCAAGAAACACAAGAGTCCTTTAAATTTATTTTTAAATTTGTGTGAGTGTTCTTAGCATGCTTTGTTCTGACAAGTTAACCCTACATATTCAGGAGCCAAGATATGTAGCACCATTTGAAATAAACCTAATAAAGGGCTGTATAACAAGGCCACAGAAAAGACAGAAGAATTCTGGATAGAAAGTAGAGAACTGAGTCTCTGGTGACCAGTATGTCAGGAGTACAGAGATGGGAGTCAGTCAAACTCAGCAGATAGAGAAAGGAAGTACCTCTGACATTTTTTCCATTTCAAATCTACACACAAAATCCAAAATTGCCCTAAAAAAATTAAATTAACTTTATAAAGTTGAGAACAGTTTTGTCATCTACAAGCTAGATACAGTGAATCTAGATACAGTAAGACAATCACTGTAAGACAATTGGTATGCCATTAACTCTCCAGCTACTGAGTCTTCTGACATAAGTTCTTTGCTCGTTTGCACATAACTGATATTTTTATTTTTGGTGCTCTTGAGTGGTTTTCCAGCTGGAGCACTATAACAATCACTGGATTTTATTTATATTATTTATGGAATTCAATTAATCTACAAATGAAAACATGGGAATTTTAACCGGCTGCCTATTAGGCCATTTCAACTGTTTTGCCTGGATATTTTTGACGATCTTTTTTTGTAACTCATTCCTATTTTTAGCAACTGGCTAATAACTATTTGCTATCAGACAAGATTAAAAGAGCAGTTCTAAAACTTGTTCAGAGTAATGTGGTAATTCCGATACAAATCAGTATACAGTTTCACTATTGCTGAAGAGATGGGGGTTTCCTCACTTCTTTTTAAGTTCCAGATTTTATTTTCATGATTTTTTTTATTTCAGTTGAGTGCTCAAGCATTTTTCCTTATGATCTTCTAGACAGATAACAGTGCAAAGCAAGAACTCAGTCTTCACAAAATGCCATCATCATTAAGAATAATTTTACACTTTGACTCAACGCCAAAATAATGCTTAGAAATGTCAAACAAAAGTAATCAGCAATGACTGTAATTCAGTACTCAAATGCGTATTAAAAAAACTAAGTTTTATATTTAGGAAGGTGGAATTTAGCTGGGATCTTTGATCACATCTCCAGCATTTACCAGTGCAATTCTCTTTCAGTAAAAAAATAATAAGAGACAGAAAGACTCCAGCACTGTTTGCTTGCTCTATGAATGAAGAATACTGAACCAGAGGCTCTGAAGCCAGTTGGCTTTGTTGAACCTCACATTCAACAATTTTTTTCAAAAATCAAGTGTTTCATATGCAGCCCAACTGTACGACATCTACAGTTACTCAAATGCAGTGCTCAGTTGCCAGAAATATGCTCATACTTGCAAGCAGCAGCTGGAAAACATTAGTCTTCATGGTAAACCTGGGTGGATATCAGTATCTGCAAGCTAATAGCCAGAGAAAAGAAGTATTGCAGCTATACATGAGCACCTGCCTACGCAGATTGAAAGCAATTAACTCTCTTCTCAGCTGAGCGTCACCCTCCTCAGATCACCGTAATGACTTTCAGACAGTGTTTAGACAGTTGGTAGAGGCATATTTTTTACATTTGCGAGGTACAACACCATTTCTCCACCGTAAATTGCTGAGATTTTCAGCCTCCCCTTGACTAGCACCTCAGCACAATGCTGAGGAGCAGAATGCACCACGGAGCCCATGAAGGGATCACATGGGATCGAGCACGTGGAACAAAAGACTTGATGCTCAGCTGCAAAAACATTCAACAATTAATTAAATATTTAACTGCAGAAGGATGAAATTAAAAGCCTGAGTTTCCATTAGCCCTGTGTAACTCTACCTTGGACTTATGTCTAAGAAAATATAAAGCCCTGCTGTCCCTCATATGACAGGATCAAGCACTTTACAGCTCTGTTAATAAGTAGACAGGAGAAGAGAGCAACAGGAGAACAACTTTGTGCACATACTTATTTTTTGCATTAAAAAAAGAGAGACATTACAGCATGATTGCAATTAAATTTGCCAGGAAACAAAGTCTGGAGTTTGTAAAGAGGTAATAAGATCTGAGAAAAGAGTGTTCCTTCCCCTTCCCTTGGTACTGGAAACATACAGGGGGGGAAAAAAAAAAAAAAGTTAATGTTACCGCTCTCCATTCCCATTCACATGTGGGGACTTCATTGAGCTTGTCAGTCTGTGCTTATTTTGAATCAATGGTTACCCACAGAAAATGGGAATGCATCACTGAAATGTTTATTTTCTCTTTAACACCTCACATGGAAATCTTGCAGCTCTCAAAGGCTCCATGCTCCACTGCTGATCTTGTTAAGGTTTCAGAGACCATCAGCACTCCAGGGCACTGTGCAGATTTATAGGCACTATGGGATGAATAAACAATCACAGCCTGAAACAATGAGATCTACATGAAGACACTTCCATAGAATTATTGTACAAACACCTCCAAGCCATACTTTTGTTCTTGGAGCATGATATTTCTGGGAGGTTTCTGTAGCACTAAGGAGACAGATTTCTTTCAGATGCATAAATTTGGTACTATACGTTCATGGAGGTTAATATTCCTGTCCACCTAAATTCTCCTAAAGTTTCAACTCTACTTTAAATGCAAAAAGAAAATAAAATATATACTATCCTACCACATGTTTCTCCTTGAGGAGACACAGGACTTTGCATCTCATCTGTATTTGGTATCATGGGGTTACACTGCACAGGAGACCTAGAAGTCTGAACAACCTGTACTTGGCTAACACATTCCATGGAAATGGGATATACCAATTGTTAAATAGTTCTTTCATTCCAGGCTGTGTTTTAACTCTTTTCTACAGCAGTGTTTTAGATCTCAAAATTATTAAGGCATTAGGGCACTAATCTGGACATTACAAGCATAGCTGCCAAGAAAAGCTCTTATGCAGAATCTGCAAGTTAAAGGTACAGAGGAAAGTTAAATCACAGATTTAAACTAAGACTGCTAGCCAGAACACGAGGTACTGAAGCATGAGTTATTATTGTAATTCAGAAAACTAAGTTACTCAATGCTATTGTCCATGCTGAGCATGGTCTAGTAGGAAATGTTAGCCAATAGCAAAAAATGCCAGGAAAAGGTTACTAAACTGGTCCTTATGCTTTTCTGATAATTCAAATGTTGTGTAAGTATTTGACAAATGGCAGACATCCTTGCAGCCCCCAGGATTAACAGTCATTTTAGGATGCTACTGATCATTTTTGAGGTCACTCTGTGTAAATGTTAAAGAGTAAAACTGCTTTTACATCCAACAGAGTTTGCAAAAGAAGAAAGGACAAAAGGATGACCCTTTCCCCTCAGAACATTTCTGAAGAAAGGATGTTTTTTATCTGCTTTTAAGTGGGTATTGGAAAATGGCAGGTCACCTCCCTTTCATTGTCTTTCCTCTGTTTTTTTACCATATTCCTCACTGCAGAAATATCCATCAAATTATTTTAGCATGCAAGGTAATGTGGACCATCACACAGAGAAGGCAAGATGTTTTCTGTTCTAACAAAAAACCCAAATCAACTTGTATACAGGGTCATTATGGTTCATATCATTCTCTATTACCATGACAGAGCACCTCAGCTCCAAGCTGTCCTATGCCTGTTCAGCACAGGATGCGCCACATTTTCCTTTTCCTGGTGCCATTTAGCATCATCTTCCTGCTTCCTCGGCACTGGCATGTAGCAAAAGACCCCATGAAAGAAGCTGGAATTGCCAGAAGTAAAACACCCACTTTTAGTCTGAGAGGGAGGGGAGGAGAGGAACAAAAGAGAGAATAGAAAGCTGGATAAAAGGATATATAAGAAATCTATCCTTCCCATGTGCAAAAAGAGCAAGAATATGCTAACACAAGATGAGCCTTCATCTGTTTTTTCATGGGGTCCTTGCAAACAAAAAGTGCTCCCCACCCACAGCTGGAAGTTAGATACACTAACTGTTGAACACTGGTGTAAGATGATGTTCTGGACTAGATAAGAAAGGTACAGCATTAGCAATACACCAAAACAAAACAGCAAACCAGCAAAGGACAAAAGCTCTCTCAGACCAGTAGAGCAACTCCAGCAATGGAGCTGGGCATCTGTTTGGACACAAGGCTGGCTTGCCCAGGTGCCTGGTGTCACTGGGGAAGTGGCACAGCCTGAATGCACAAGGCTAGGCCCAGCAAGGCATCAAGTGAAATCTAACAGCAAAGTGTACAGAGAAAAGTGCTCTACGTAACCCATTTTTGGTAAACAGCTGTTCAGTGCACTTGGGTTGAGATGCAGGACTGACCCAGCAACCAGAATGAGCAATCTACATTTGCCACAAAATTCAGCAGAAAAGGGACATAAAACTGTTAAATGGGTTGACAAAATCCTCACTTCCAGTTTAATCTAGAGAAGATAGAAAATAGCAGGGTTACCTAGCAACATAATTTTTTTTTTTTTTACTTTAAGAGAGCTGAAATTAGAGGCAATAATCTACATCTCTAAAACTACTTTTATAATTTTTTATATTGCTATAGTTGCATAAAATTAATTTATATGCTGGAAGTGATTTCTGTGCATGTCTTCTGTGATAAGCAGGGATAATAAACAACAGTCTTCTGTTCTTCACTGTCACCTTATGCTGTATGTCACATTTTGGTCTGTACAGTACCTTTTGTAAATTACCCTCCCCCTTTTACTTACAGTGCCCCTTCACTTTTATAAGACACCACTGTCAAGAACTTTGGTAACAAAGAAAATCCCAAATTCTCTCTCTGAAACATCTTCCTGTCCATTACACTGCTTGCAACATCAGAGGGGTATTCTATGGAACAAGAGTTCCACAGAAATTAAAGAGTATAGCTGCCACTATCTATTGACACAGGACACTTTAAAATGAGAATGTAGTAAGAGACAGAGTTCAAGAATGGTGCACCCCGTCCAGCTGGAGAACATACAAACATCTTACAACTGTCTCATTAAATGAGTTCAGGGAAAGGGCATTGCTAAAAATGAAGAACAAATGTCTTGATTTACAGATCTACAGAGCATTTGCTGCAGTACATTAAACAGCAACAGAAGTTGTTTTTAATTCAGCCTCTTTCTCTGAGAAGCACATAATGACACCACATCTCTGCTGCTAAGGAAGAGCCCAGATACAACATATACAGTGTAAGCCATTTGTGCTTTTACTCAAATCCCTTACCAGTAGAAGGTGATGATGGTTGGTTACATACAAAATACTCCTGCAGTTACTAAAATCAGGATCTCTAATCCTTGCCCTCCCTTTCTGACCACTGCCAGTCCAGCAGTCAGGAGATGCTCCCAATGACCACCAAGTTGCTCAATGCACTGTATGTCACCAAGTTTAGGGACTCAAATTCATGCACATAAGCAATAGGATAGAAGATCAGGGATTGCATGTTCATATTTTCGCAGTAGGGACGTACAAATCAGAACACTGATTTTAGCATTTACCAGCAATAACCAACTGGTCCATAGCAATCATACTGGTTGTTGAATAAAGGCCGTTTGTTGTCTGCACTGTGCACACACCTCTGTGAAAGAGCCCTATGTAGGGGCAATTGCTTCTGAACTGCTACTCCACTCTTCCCAAAGATGCCTAAGCAACTTCCCACACATTTTATTTCTCTGTTCCTGCAAAAGGCCATACAGCACAGGGCACACAGCCCAGATCCCATTTGGGTGAATGTGAAGCACTGTCAAATGCATCTGCCATGGTGAAACCAGGTCAATATGTCCACGGTTAATTTAAAAGAGAGCTGCTTGGATTTGGGATTTTGGGACAGTGGCTGCAGCTCATTTCTTTTAGGCACAGCATTAGTTAACTTTCTGCAGCTAAGCAGACAATCAGAAAAAGACTCACAGGATTATAAGGATCATGTATCCATGGTGATTTTAATAAGAAATCTTACTTGCAGTAGAATAGATAGAAGCAAGGAACAGAATCAGGCTTCACGGATGATTTATTTTAGTTCATCTCCTAGGAAGTAGAATGTTACTGGTTTGATTTGAAGCCAAAAATTGTAAGCCTGGATCAAGTTCCTGAGGTTCAAAATCAACTATATTCCGCTCTCAAAAACCAGGACATTTTGGCTGTCTTTATCTTGAATATACCAGTTCTCTTTGGTAAATTGCTTATAATGTACTAAGCCAAGTTTTGACAGAGTCATGCTGTGAACATTAATTTCATCAACATAAGTATCGTGCTTTAACTGCCCTGTTTCTTTTCCTGTAGCTTTCTGACAGAGCAATATTTATGGTACTTCAGTTCCTTCCCAAGGCCACCAACATTTAAGAGTGCTCAGGTAAAGCAGCCTAATATAGTCATACATAATTTTGTCAGTTCTTCAGCCAGGAAAGAGTAGGAATTTTTCTGGATATGTCAGGATGTTGCGTAGAAAAAAAGAGTACTAAACATGTACAACTTTCATGTGTATTTATATTTAAATTACAGTATTATAACTCCTTGCAGCTGATTGCTACATTTTCTGAAACAAGTTCATTGTTAATGTTTATTTTGACAAGCTCTTCTATCAAGCATTTTTAAAATGCTCACCACCACCATATTCCTTGAGATCCAGAAATACGAGAACATTTGGACTTGCAATATCCATGGGATTCTGTGACTGAACTGTCCAGCTGCAGGAGTGTCCTGAGCAGTGATGATATTTGTGATACTTTTCTGTGCCCACTTGCCTTCCTCTGTTGTCTACAGCTATATTATACTCAGTGTCCTCGCTTGGTCAACAAAGTAGAATTTGATAGAAAGACTTGTAAGAGTACAGAGAAAAGCGACCTGTTTGCATGGAGACTGACTCAGTAGGAGGGAGATGCCATGGTTAGAATTTTAGGCTTGAATGAGCTAAGACCGGAATGGAAATTATGTTAAGACTTCTGAGAAAAGGACTCTGACAAATGGCAAACCAGCAATGAAATGTTTGCATTCCTTTTGCAAGGTCCAATAACTCTGTTCCCATAGCTACTGTATGTTGAGATGGATGATGTAGCTACAGCAACAGAGCCAACATCCATGTTCACTGTAAAATTCCTAAGTCATTACTTAATCCTTCTTTTACCTCCCTGCAAACTTCTAAAAGAGGAAAAAAATAGGATTATCTTGTTCTTTGAATGAATTAAAACTTCGCTAAAAATACTAGAATTAAAAGATCCACTGTAGCCAACTGGTGCTAGAACATGCTTCCCTGACACAAATTGCCTCGTCCCATGATTCCCCTCTCCACACTGACTGAAGACCATTGCTTTTTTGCTAAAAGAGAGCTGTGTCTGCCTTCCTCAATGGGTGATGTTTGGCAGTCTGCAGCTCTTCCAGGTCCCACTATACTCAAGTGCAGCACACAGTCATTAATAATCCAATCCTTGCATTGGGTACATTTGGTTGTTTCTTATCTCCCACCACCCACCATGATTTTGAAGATATACTTCTACTCAGAAAATCTGCATTTTTTCATAGCAATTATTTGCCTCCACTTAACAGTGCTGGTTCCTGACATAATAAAAAGGGAAATATTACATCAAGCACAGAAAGTGTTGTTTAAAGCACAGTCTTTTAATCTTCAGCATGTTGTTTGCCATGTGATTGCCAACTGGATAACGTTTGGCAAGCCAAGGGCATATTTTGTTATATGTGTGTACAACTAAACAGAAAATAGATTAACTTTTAACCCAGCATGATGATTTCTGCTTTAACACTCCAATTCAGGCCTGACCAAAAACCAGGAGTCTCACCTAGGGGGATTTACATTGGGTCCTGAAGAGGAATAGGCAGCAAAAGCCTTGATTTCCTAAGGATCCCACACAGAAATATGCCTTATCATTGCAAAATGCCAATGTGAAAATACCAGCAAAAGCCCGCACCCTGAGCTCTACTTAATTTTCCTTCAATGTCCTATTTAAAACTGGGGTTTTTTTCTAAGCTACATAATCTTAGTCAAGTGGTCAGTCTTTGCTAGAACTCTAAAAGGATTAAGCAACACTTAAGCCCTGATATAGCATAAATTAATCTGTAACTGTTGATTAGAAGAGCACTAAAGCAGTTTTATGTTAAAGTCAAACTTAGAATATCCTCAATTAAAAAAAAAAAATCCTCACTGCTCAGAAATAATCTCACAAGAGTCCATAAGGCAGCAGATTCTCAGTATAAATATTTAAACTTTTAATAACAAGATGTTTAGGCAAGCTCATAAATTCATGTGTGGCATAACTACCCAGCATCTACACTGACATTGCTAATTTTGGTTTGTGTGGACAGAGGAAGGCTCAAGTAAATACTGCAGAGCATTTTTTTCCATACCCTGTCTTTCTGTCAGGTCAGAATTGCTAAGCTTTGCAGAGACATTCACTTAATGTCAGAATAACTTTTTTTCTGTCTGAAAAGGTACAGCGCAGGTAGCACGTATGCAAAGTTATTCCTTCAGCAAGTGTTATTAGCCAAAAGTTTTCCATTAAAAAATAAGTGAAAAAATAATACAAACACAGCCCAAGTCTCAGCACTTTCGGGGTGAAGATGACCACACAGGTTCTGAGAAATGACCATTTTGTAGATGAGGCTGGTGTGCTTTTTCCCTCCTCCCCAGCATTACAACATATCTTTCCCACAGCCCGGGGCACAGCTTCTGAAAGAGGAAAGTTTCACAACAGGCGCCGGCATACCACACACCAGCCTGGGACGGCAGAAATGGTGCAGGAAGTGAAACTACCATAAGTTCACAAGTTTTCTAATATACAGCTGAATATAGATACCATCTAGCTGGAAGAAAAGTAGAGTTGATTGGGTTCATGCAATGCAATGAGAGACAGAAAAACTCAGAGCAAAGAATTTATGGGGTTTTAAATCACTTCACAGGTAGCCAAACCGGTTGATATTCCATGTGTATTACGTTCTGTAAAGGGAATTTACAAATAATTTTTTTCTNTAACAAACTGTATGAGCTTTGGGCAATCTAACAAAATGAGAACCTTCTAAGTCACCAGGTCATCAGTAACCCTGGTGTTGTAATACCTTTGAAGTACTGCAGCAAAACTCATTTAAACATCTAAGGCCAGCTATCAGGTTGCACTGGCAGAGTTCTCAATATCTACAAATTTAGGATGATTGTAGGCTCTGAACTAATTAACAGCAGAACTGGAGATAGGCTGCTCCACACAAGCTCTGCATACAAGCAGGTGCTCAGGCATGACTGGAATTTCAATCAGAACCAGGAAAGGCTTCCTAAGGCACAGAAATGTTTGCCACCACCCTGAAAGTAACAGTTCTGAGGCCAAAAGGAAAGAGTAGGAGATCATCAACATTTTCTTTCAACATTTGAGATTCTACCTGCATACCAGGGTAAGGTGAAACATGTCTGGTACAAGCCTAAGCAAGGAGAAAAGAGGAGTCAGAGGGCATTCTGCTCCTTCCAGACCTAAACACAAACAGGTTTTCACCTCAATTTTAACATCAGATTCTCTAAGGATGAATTATCTGGATGACCAGGACTTCTTCAAGCTGTGTCTATTCTATGAAACCAACAACTGCGCATTATAAGGAACTGGGTCTACCTCATCTGGATTTGGCTTGCTTTATTGCCTTAAAAAGAATTTGACACAAAAAAATCCCCATATGACAGAATGCAAGCCACAGTTCCAGAGAAAGTTGTTTCCTTCTTGCACACTGTTTCTATCCTGCAAAGGGATAGACAGGAACTCCAAATGAATATTACCTTTTCAATATAGTGAAAAACCCTGTAAAAGTGAAGTGCAAAGCTGCAAAATAATTTGCTGTTGGATTGCCCCAGACATGCTAAAAGAAAGGAGTACCACTTCTTTCTGAAGGAGAGATGGAAATAACTTCAGCAAATTGGATTTCAATGCCAGAATGTCAGTATGGAGACTAACAATAAGGAATAAATTGTAAACTGTCAGTATCCTCAAAACTCAACACTACCAAGATATTAGTTTTGTGTAATATAAAATCAATTTAGAAAAAGAAATCCTCCAAATTCAAGAGAACTTAAAGTGGCCCTCCCTCACAGAGGCACCAGTCTTATTATTAAAACAGTTGTGGTGTTTATTCCACTGTACACAATAAAAATTCCTGATCCAGGATTACATTTCTTCTGTTCTCCATTAAATTTATTCCTTAAATTTTACACGCTGATTCCTGGCATAGTTTGAAGGTGTCCCACCTATCTGAATTACACATTCTGGTGTGTTCAGCATTAAGCAGGATTTTCTCACAGGAGTGCAGTGGACTTTTATTGCAGCAACAGAGACTCAGCACAATGATCTGAATGAAAAAGGAAGTAACACCTCACAGACACAGTCAACCCTATGACTTCCATCCTGCATTTATTTTAAGAAGTGCAGTAACTTATTCTAGCCCACCTGTGGTAGGAGAAAGGTGCTTTACACACAAGAACTTCAGTGCCACAGCAGTATTCGATATTTTCACAGCTTCTCAAGCAAGCAACTGTCATCCTCTGATCAGTGTGTCAAAAATGAAGCTTACATAAATGGAAATGAAGATTCAGCTATAAACAGCAGGTGATCTGCACCCATCCAGTAAAACTAGCAAGAGAATTAATCAATATTCTGGTAAGGAATCTGCAAGTAAGAGATGCAGTATGGAAGATCACCCTAGAGACCATCCTAGTAGTTCCAAAAAAGTTTGCAGTTTTTAGTGATTCAGCCTTCCTGTGTCTTCGATAAAGAAAAGTAAAATTTAAGAAGTACAACAGTGATGTGAAAAATATTTATTCAGTACTGTTTTAAAGGAATCAGCCATGTTGTCATGACAAAAAAAGAACTTTATTCAGACATCTCCATTTTATATATTCTTCTTTTTGTGTGCACCAGAAGATTAGAATACAAAGTCTTTAAAGAGTCAAATGGATGCAAGTAGAAGCTGTTTACAGTGAGTGGTCTGAAGTGACTGCAGGAAAACTCATTATTACTCAGTGTTGACAGTGGTAGCCATGAGGTGTTCCAGGAATGGAAAGGAAAAGAATTAGGAGTTGCTGATATGGGTGAAATCATTCATGTATAACAATGTATTCCAAAAGGCAAGATGCAAAAGTGATAGCTGAAATTGTTCATTAGAGAGTGAAAAACATCCTAAGAAATGACAGTGGGAAAAGTTCATAACAGATCTAGAAGCTGTCATGAGATGGCTGGTCTGATACACTTTTTATGCTTAATCAGTATTTGCAAGGTAAAAACTAGAGAGCTTCATGGAGCAGAGCAGGGCTGAGCAAATTCAGGTCTCCCCACAGGTCTGTGAAACTCTGTTATGTAAGTTCTTTCCATTTTATATACCTCAATTATTCACTACTTCCAATATACCAAGCACACAGGAAATTTTCTCTGTATCCGAATGAATGCAGCTGGCAGCTAAAATTAATTATTTTCTCCAGCAAAGGAAGTAATCTAGAGATAGCGACTTCTGCTTTGAGGTACTCATTTGCACCTCCCACTTGTCGGGGGAGGCTGTGGGGGTGTAATCTATCACAGAATTTCTTAACCCATTAGAGGATTTCAACTCAGTGCAACTGAAGATGTGGCTGATGGTCAAGGAACAAAAGGAGCTCCTTGCTCTCGGATGTGCTGCACTTGGACATTAAGCGTGTGCCTCCTGGGCTCCACCCATTCCTACAGCCCACAATGGAAAAGCTGACGCCATAAAATTTAAGACACGTAAGAGAGGATTTAAAATAAACCAAAAGTAAGGATGGACCATCATCTTTTGAGATGCTGCAAATGCACAAAAGAATCACTGCCAGCTGGCAGGCTGGTGACCACACAGCCTGCCAGAATAAACTATCCTGTGCCCTGGCGCAAGGTTTTGGCAAGCTCTGCAATGTCTATTGGAAGTATATTTCCCGTGAGCCTTGGCAGCACCAGGCAGTCTCTCACCTCATCTGCCTCCAGGCAGGAGTGAACACAGGGAGAGGGGATGAAGAAGAACAGATGAGCACAAAGGCAAGCCCATGGTCAGTCAGGGGTCTGGGACTACCTTGCAGCATGTGGCAGGACAAGAAGAACTTGGATGGGAACTGACTGCAAGAAAAGCCCTAAGATCCAAAGACAGGCAGGATTTGGGAGAAGGTTGAGGTAATGGCACAAGACGGATTCTTAATGGCAGAGATGTGCCAATAGTTCACTAGAGAGGGTTCAGCACAATAAATCAACATATTTGAAAGAAGCTGTTGCTGTGATAAGGAATAGGACAATTGTGACAAATTGTAAGGGCAATGTCCACAGAGCAGAAACACAGAAGCCCCAGGCAGGGGAAAATCACCCTGTTAGGGACGAGAAGAGATGAAGTTCTGGCCTGAGAGCCCCTGGGTGAGAGCAATCTTACCTACCTTGTTTTGGTTTGGGAGGTGAAGGGGCTCAAGGGAAAAGAAGATAAAAGAGGTAGTATACTGTTCAAGATAGCAAGGCAATCCTTGATTCATACAAACAGATTTTGCTCTGTGTTCCAAACTCCACAGAGAACAAGAATAAGTGCTTGTGACTCCTTGCTGCCTTGCAAAGATTCAGGAGGTCCTGGAAACAGCTAGATTGTGTCTGGTACTGAACAGGAGTTAAAACCATGGAGTTTTGTACTATCGAATTTCTCTCTACCAAGCCCTTCTCATCCGTGTTTTTTTTCTTTCCCATTATCTGAGCTAATGAAGAATTGTCCATTATATTGGTCAAGTCCCAAAGCAGTTGCCCAAGGGGTGAAACAATCTCCAGTACTGCAAAAAAACCACACATATTGGCAGACAGCAATGGATTTAATACAAGCACAGGGTTCATCTGTTTTTCCATTCACTCTAGTATTTAATTCTATTAAGGTTATTTTAAATACAGAGCTATCACTCACTGCTGTAGTGGGATATTTTTTGAAGTAATTCCAGAATATTTTCACTGCGCTGCTTTTTTTCTTTTTTTCACTCTAATGGGAAAGCCACACACACACACACACACAAACACACACACACACATGCCTCAGTTTTAAGAAAACATTTTTAAGAAGTTTAAGAAAACACTTTAATTCTTTTATGTCCTCAAGGACTTGGCAAACAGGCAGATTTTTCAAGCAGAGGAATGGCCAGGCAGCAGCTTTTAGGTTTATGGACACAAAGGCCAGTGACATAAGGCACATACACTCTGTATCACAACTGCCTGCTACTGAATTTTCACAGTGGGTCAGTGACTTGATTCCATAAATAGTGGAAATAAGAGATCAAACAATTCCCAACACAGTCAATCTATTAATAAAATAAAGTTTTGTTGTGTATGAAAAATCAGGAATTGGCAAAAGATAATCTAGGAAGGTTCTGGGCTTAGAAGACAGCACAAACCCAAATTCGAAGTTACTGGCTCCAGTAAAGTTGGCTTAAATCAATTTTCATTATCTAAAACTTTTTAAAATATGCCCAGCTTCACTGAACACCTGGTAATTAAGATTCTGGCCATACAAAGAGGAAAGGCAGTAACTTAGAGAACTCGTTTCTAACTCCCACTTCTCATTTTTACTTTGCTTAAAAGAAATCCTCAGATCATTTTCATTGCTGTCATATCTGAGTTATGATAAACATGTCCAAGGACAGTCAGCTAATTATCTTCAGTGGGTAATTAGGAGCACTGAGGAACGTGACTTTCTCTACCAATGGTAGATGTCAAGGCTTCTCATTTAGGCATTTAAGTTTGCTTCTTAAGCTACTTGTCAAGAACTGCAACACTATATTTTCAATTTTAGTAAAACCGACAGAAAAGAGTAAAATCTTGTCTATAACAACGATGTGTTTCAGAGCACTGCTGGGCCTTTGGTGCAAGGACCTTCGCAGACGATGAGTCAAGGCTTCAAACACCATCTGACCCAGGCATGTAACTGTAACTGAATCCAAATAGATGCTAACCACAGCTAAGTTATAATCCCCTACCAAGGCCCAGGTCACACTGAAGGGATAAAAAGAAGCAACAAAAAGGTAGGAGTTAAATCATCTTCTATAACAGTTAGTTGAATATCTTAATCAGATGGTTTGTAATGATTTATTGCTTAGCCTAGCCAATTCAACACAACAGCCAGGGTTTCATTTGAGGTCTAGGAAATGAAATTTCAGGTGTCAATATGTAGCTATCTTAAGATGTAATAACATGATACAATTTTTCTAGAAGCATAGTAAGGGAATTGTAAATGGCCACCACACTCTGACAGAGGGAATCCTTAGACAGTACCTGCAAGATACCCTGTGCAGTCTTGAAGTGCTCCACGATTATTGAGGTAGCAGCTAGTTGAAAAACAAAACATACCCTGATCTTTGCTTTATTCTTGATGTGCATTATATCATTCTTTAGGCTACTTTATGTGTTGTTCTGTGCAAAAATTTGGGCTATTTGTCTGAAATAGAAATACTCTGTAGAGTAAAAAAAATGTTTTAATATTTAATTTTCTTTTAAGATGATGTGAGGAAACTATTTCTGAAGCAGTACAAGTTACATGTACAGTTGAAATGGAAAATAGAAACATTGTTCCAAGATAAAGAGGAAATAGCCTCAAAATACTTAATGAATTTTCCACGCATTGCTCCATCTGACCAGTTGCTTTACTCACACCATACAACATGCACTGCACCTTCTCACCTCCCAAAACTGCACATATTTTCGGCAAAAGAAAATTAAACCCATGTAAAGTCAAGAAATTGGCAAGCCCCTGAAAACAGGTGATTAACAAGTCTTATCAATCATGCTGATTGCAGTGCTAAATTTGGAGAAGATCTTAGCTTAAACAGACGTTAGTGAGTGATTTGTCTTTGACATTCAGCGTTATTTTTTTATTTAACTGCTGGAGTACTTTATAGGAGAAATATCTGTACAAAAATTGTACTTGTTAGCTAGGACAACGCACACAAGGCAGTTGTTGAGGCCAACAATACCCCTGAAGCAATGCTTCAGCGCTAGACTGCGGAAATAGCAAAGCAACCCAAATGAACCCAGAATTTCAAGGGAGCGCTCTTTATATCCCTCTAATTGGGTGGACACATCAATCCTTGTTAGAGCACCTCAGTGATTCATTTGTTGTTTACTGAGGCATGTGCTGGAAGAGTCCACTGGCATGCCTTTAAGGGTCACAGAGAAGCCTCTTCCATTGAAATTAAAAATCTAGTTGTCTTTAGCAGCTTTTTAATAAACAGGATTTCCATTTGACCCACATTAGAAGCTTGCTTTGTTGAGATTTAGAAAGAAATGTTTGTCCTTGCAAAAGAGCAGAGGGAGCTGTTAATATTCAGATTAGATTTTTGCAGTGATTATGTCTTATTAGCACTTGAGTTTCAGATCAAAATTCACATAGCTTCTTCCTTGTCTCAAGAAGTTCTTCTCAAGGAGTCACCTTTCTTCCTCTCAGAGGCAGCAGCTTTTATACCTACTGGAGTCTTTTTAAGAACCAGCTTTTCAATCAGACATGCTAATGCAGGTAAGGAGCTGGAGTGCTCCCAGGCCTCATCAGGCACAGGCTCGTACAAGACCGCCTGCGGCGCCGATCACGCTGCCTGGCTTTCACACCAGCTACACCAGGTGGTGGTAGTCATGTGGCTACCCAAAGCACAGCGTGGGCTAGCTTTTTGTGTGTTTGCGGTGCTGCTTGCATGGTTTCTGCAGATTGCTGAGCCCTGTGCTGCCATGCAGCTCTAGCACGTACCTTGAGCTAACTCAAAACTACTGGTGCATCACAGAGCCACCCCACAGCATAGATGTGCAAAAACATTCCCAGGCAGACAGAGAAGGAAGCAGGTTTTGATGCAGCAGCACAGTTGTGCAGCTTGCCCAGCAGGACCAGTGGGTAAGCTCTCAGGCCCAGCTCCTCACACCCCCAATGCTGAGAAGCTTTGTAACCACGTGGCATCGCCCAGGGGTGGTCAGGTCAGAAAGCTTTGTGAGAACACAGCTTCAAGTCAAAAACTGCTTTTTTTCAGTCTGTTCTCCTTGACGGCTTTCAACATTTATATCAGGGATGATTTTCAGTCTGTTCTCCTTGACGGCTTTTAGTGTTTATATCAGGGATGATATGCCAGCCATACACTTGTTATCTGAGTATAAGTTACATCACATTTTATAGAAGCATCATTCTTTCACCCAATGTGAAAGCAAAACCACTAGAAAACAGGGGTCAGTGTCCTGCTCCCTTTAACAGAGGGAACACTGGTTTGCTTTAACCTGCATTTATGCTGACTATCAGTGCTAAAAGAATGATACTGGACCCATTAACACTTGTAGGATGGATTCAGTCTCTGTAGTGCCATTCATTTGTCGAAGTGTGCAAACGTAAGGCAGCAGAATCTCCATCATTACTGTCATCCCCCATGCTGCCATTTGGTAATTACTCAGCTTTCTAAGACTGAAGATGGTCTGTTAGACTTTATAAGCATTTCTGAAGAACTGCGTGTGCAAAAAATAGCATTATAATGAAAGATAAAACTGGTATGATTACCACTGATTTTTAATATGTTGCTTTTATTCAATTTAATTCAATCTAAAAGAATGGAACAAAGACACTTACTCCAGGCAAAGCAATACTGAAATTGGTACTGAAACATGCAGTTGGAAGGCAGAATCATGGGGCACAGAGCAGTATAACATATTGTGTCCACACTCGTGGAAGGAGTAGGGCAAAATGCATGTGAAATTCTATAGGAGGTGGTTAAAACTCTCGGAGGGATAAAATTAGCTCCCACAGAGCTTCCTCATGAATGTGGCTATGGTGCTGCTGTGAACAGAGCCAACTCCTGCACTTCTAAATCTACCAAATGCATGATGGACAGACTCCTACTTCTATGGCTGCAAAATAAAGAAGCAGAAAGCTGTAGATCTGATGGATGAGGCTGGTCCAACTATTCTCCACTTCCAGATAAAATCAGAAAATACATTTACTTGCAGTTGGTTTCTCAAAAATCCCATCAATAGGCTTTTCTTTTTACTGCATTGCCTCAGGACATGGTAGAAAAGACTTTTCCGGGAGTTTCGGTAGGCAGGAAGTGTCCAGTGAGTTACTGCATGAAAAGACAATATGATTGCTGGGCTCACCTCATAAAACACAGCTTTACACAAGAATAGCACACTTACCTTTCTGTCCTGACAAACTGTCTCATTTTTGGCTAACAGTGCTAACTTCCCCTCCCTTGAGCAAGTGGTACCGTTTTCCTGCAGCCAAATGGCTGACACAGTAGACATAAATACAAAACCCCTGTACAAAATGAAGCTCAGATTTACAGCTGTTTCATAAATGCTCCAAGTGAGAAATCATAAATTATGCTGAGCAGCTTTCCACAGGATAAGACATTTCAGAAAAAGTGCTAAGTTCCTGTTTACGACAAAAAGGATTTCTTAAACCAGCACTGGTGTAGCAATTTGTTGCGTGCAACATGTTTTGATTGCTGCTTTGCTGAACTAATTCTATCAAGGAGTACAGCCCGTAGTCTGAACGACCTGTTTTGTAGTGGGAATCAAGAATTTCAAATGAAACCATCAGGCTAAAATACTCCTTATCTTTTGAAGCAAACCATAAGTGACTCTTATATTAAAAAAAAGAAAAAAAAAAAAAAAAAAAAACAAAAACCCCACAACTCCTTTGAAGAGATCATAAATATGTATTAGTAATTAAAATATAGGCCCCTTGATTAAAACTGATGGAAATCCCCCCAAACTCCCTCCAACCAGCATTAAGCAAACACTAAGAAACTTGAAAGTACGAACCCAAGTTTCCAGTTCCACATAATAGTTTTATAATAGCAACCTACTCACTATTTTAATTATCCAAATCAAAAGGCAACACAAAATAAGACTTTAGTGAGCATTCTGCAACTCTGTTGCAGTTCCAGGATCACAATATCCCTTGAGAGGTTTGGCTCCTGGCCAAGACACTGAAGTGTTGGATGGTCAGAGGCATCCCTTTACTCATCATACCAATTTACTCACACCTGAGTTTTACACATCAATCTTCACTCAGATGTAAACAAAAGGATTGCATGATAAACCATAAGGGTTATTGCTTGCTTTAACAGGAAACTACTTTAAAAGACCTAAAAAAAAAAAAAAAGAAAAAAAAAAGAAAAGAAAAAAAAGAAAAGAAAGAAAAGAAAGCTTAAGATTTGAGTCAGTCTTCATTTACACAAAGTAGATGTGGATGTAAGAGATGCAGATGGTCATTAAAGGTCACAGTCTGAGTTAACTCAGTTCTGATTTCCAAAACTGGAACTCCCTTGCTAGACATACAGTGGTCTTTGCGTATATTTAGCCCTTCATGACTGAAGTAATTCATTTACCAGATTTTAAAACAAATGCATTTTTTTTGAAGACTTCACAATTGGGTTTAAAGTGCAATTATTTTTTAAATTTCATAATGCAATGTTTCCATGTTCTAGTCATAAGATGAATCATCTTACAAATGTGGGTTTAGATGAAAACCATGCTTAGATGAATAACATTAAAAATCTTTAAAATCTTGGAATGAAGGTGTATTTAGGTGATAGAGCTAAGCCAAATGAAATAGCTTGCTGTCAAGTGGGACAGCCACTGCCAGCTCCTCTGCCCTTGCAGTTGGTCTGGCTCTTAGCTGAGCCTTGTGTGAGGTGATTCAGTTCACTGAGCTGTGAGGAAAGGAGCCCAGCCAGAAGAAAAACAAAACAAACAGGCGAGAGCATGAAGCCAGCCCACCCTGTGGAGCTGCTGGTTCAGCTCAGCTGTCCTACCTGCACCCTTGAGGAGGAAGTATCTAACACCAGAGATGGGATTAGTTCTCAAATGAGGAAAAAAATGACACACATTGTCATGTAAATTTTAAATTTTCACACTATGATTTTTGTCTCTAATGTAAAGTAGTGCAAGCAGCTCTGTGGGTAAGATTCATGCCAGGCATTTAATTGGCAGTTGGGGACTTGAACAACTTCCCAGTAACTCCTACAAATAAAATACTGCAAAACAGCATAAGGATTACATATTTAATTATGAATTCAAACAAAGACATTTTCTTTATACTAGAACTACATGGTAAAAACCTGTACAGTCCCCCAAAAGACTGGTATTTATGGCATTTTTGTATAAGCTTTCACAGTTGAACAGGCAAGAAATTAGCTGCCCCTTGCTTAAAGAGGGTCACTTTTTCTATAAAAGAGCATGTTCCAATTCTTCCCCGCTCAGACTTGAGCCTGAGCTTTCAACACCTCGGTGAGGGCTCAGATCGGAGACATTTTCATGCCAGCTGGTAGTTTGTATAGCAGAGAGTAGCCATCTCCATCAGTAGAGGCTGAGCCTGACCCGACCAAAACAAGATAACAGTCTGCTGAATATGTTTTATAGGAGACAAAACTAATACCCCAGCTAAAGTCAGCAAGAGCAAAGGCTTGCATTCTGACTGTCCATGTTACATATGTTTTTCTTTAATTAACACTAATTAGTCCATAGGCTTTGTGGAATATTGCATGGTTTAGAACCTAGAAACCTATTTAAACCTAGAAACTCTTATGAACTGTACTGTTTATTAAGTGCCTAGTTACCTTACAGTAGAAAATGGAAATGTTTTTGCTATCATGGAACGATTTGAGTTGGAAGAGATCTTAAAGATGATCTAGTTCCAAGCTCCCTGCCGTGGGCAAGGACACCTTCCACTAAACCTCAACCTCAAAGCCTCAAAGGCTCAAACCTCAACCAACCTGGCCTCAAACATTTACAGGGCTGGGGCATCCCCAGCTTCTCTGGGCAACCTGTTCCAGTGCCTCATCACCCTCACAGCAAAGAATTTCTTCCCAATATCTAATCTGTATCTACCCTTTTATTTTAAAGCCATTCCCCCTTGTCCTATCCCTATATGCCTTTGTAAAAAGCCCCTCTCCTGCTTTCTTGTAGGCCACTTCAGGTACTGGAAGGTGCTCTAAGGTCTCGCTGTAGCCTTCTCTTCTCCAGGCTGAACAGCCCCAACTCTCTCAGCCTGTACTCATAGGAGAGGATGTTGAAGATAGTAGTCTCAAAAACATACTCTAATCCTGAAATACAAACTTGAGTGTTGATTTAAAATTCATGTTAATTTTTCTTGGCCTCTCTGTTCGGTAGAAAAGGTTTCTGTAAAAGTGACTGATTATGTCAGCCATATCTAAATGATAGCTGTGAGATATTTCTCTATGACAAATCAGACCAGCTCTGAGTTTAAGCACTGGCATGCACATAATACTTAAAGATAGAAACTATTTTCTAGGATTTATCAGCCTGTAAATGAAGTTACAACATGTCATTTTTAGCCCTTCATCTTGCTTACCTGTTGCTTGCTCTGCAGAGCTCCGTAAGGCAGCTGATGAAAGAGGCTTGGTTGGATTACTTGTGAACAGTTTTTACCAAAACCAGATTGACCACCAAAACACAGCCGAAGGCAGCTCTGATGCAGGATGCTGACTCAAACCCAGGACAAGCAATGAAACCCCCACAACCACTCTAACCCACAACCTTCACTCAATAGCTCCCACGCAGAGATCTCCTGCAAAGAGGGCACTGCCTGTGTATATGCTACTACACACTCCCTACCTACCCTAGTACATGCTACTGCACAGCAGTACACACTTGCAGAACCCAGAATATCTAGGGCACACTTCTTTTCCTCACTGCCATAATTACTAGGTGTGCTCTTTCTCATGTACAGGCCCACGAACTGAAAAAAAAAAAAAACAAAAAACCCATTTTGCACTCCTTTGTGCCAGTTTATGTCGGCTTATTAATATTAACAAGACCTAATGACAGGGATTTTGTTTCCAACTAAAATAATCGTAACCTAAGGCATGTTGTTTTCTGACCTTTCTTCCCAACGTGAAAACTGCACTGCTGCACACACTTACCTTACATGGATTAAAGAGATAATGCTTCTTCCTCTTCAGGCAGTAAAAAATTCACCTTCAACATCGATACTATTCAAATTAACCTACCACTGGTTTCTCAAAGGAAGCAAGGAGAAAGACAGGAAGAAAAGCAGACAGATGACAGAACACTGGGATTTAATGTTCTGGTAAATGCATTTGTATTACGATTGCAAACACAAGCAGTGTTTTATATATACATATATATTTGAACATCAATCCCAATCAGTGCTGCCCACTCAACCATCCAAATTGCAGTGAAATTCTAGTGGCTCACAGCTCTGACTTTATTAGTGCAACTCAATTAGATTCAAATCAGATACTCACTGATCAACATGAATAAAACCAGAATCAAGCCCACCACTCTAGTTCTGCTGATAAACGTGCCTCCCTCTTGGAAAGGCTCACTTTAAAAAGTGCCAGCACACTGCTGTGCACAACTTGACATCCATACGTTGCTGAATAATCTAACAATTAGCAGCTAAACGAAGGAGAGCATTCCCTCATCTCTAATAATACCAAGATATGGGCAACTAGCCAAGAACCTGGTACATTAAATAGAAAAACACAGGCAAAATCTGCAAGTGCTTCTTGAGAGCACATCACTATTTCCAGTAAGCACATATGGAAACTAAATACCTCTCAGGTTGCCCTCATGTAGGAAAAGATTGATTGACTGATTGATTGACTGATTTATTGACTGATTGATTTCAAACACACAGTCCAAAGTAGCATGGATAGCCCCTGGTACTGAACCAGGAACTTCAGTGGCCCACCCGCACACAAAAGATAGATTGCACAAAGACATTTGTTCAGCTAAACATTACGTTTATTCAAAACCATTTATGAATACACCAAGGATTTCTTTAGAAATTAGCCTAATTTATATCACCCTCCAAGCTATTGTTATTATACCATTAAGTTTCAGCCACCATGTGTTGAAAACGTGTGTATAGCCTTCTCCACTCACGCTGTGGAACAACCCAGCAAACGTTTCTGCAGCCTATAGATTAAGTAACAAAAGATATCCTAGTGTCATATCAATCAGAAGTACACAACTGTCCTCAGATGCAGTCACGAAATTTCATTCTGGGCTTGAAGAGTAAAGTTTTCAAACATACACATGATTACTTATCACTGTCTTGAAAAAAAACTTAGGAACTGAAAAGCCACAATCATTTTTGTAAGCTTTACTCCCCTTCTTGCACATCAGCCCCAATTTGAAGAATAGCTTCAAACTTGCAGCCTATTTAAAGAATTACATCAAAAGTACTACGAGAAATCTCCATTTAACAACCTATGCTGTTTACCATCAATAAATTAAATACCCTCTTGCCAGCTCTAAAAAAGCCTTATTTGTGGATTTATTTCTAGCATATACTATGTCCATAAAGCATCTTAGCAGAGAGTTCATCTTTGGATCTCAATATTAACAGAGCTCAGACACACTGCCAGTAAATCGGTACACTTGGGAAGGATTTTGAACATCTGCTGTTCAACAACTGAACTTATTTCTATGCACTCAAGAACGAGCTCACTCCAAAGGTTCCCCATGTCCCTGATTACACAAACCACAAGACTGAAAGATACCTCAAGAGAAGTCGAGATATTTCCTCTTCCTGCCCCAAGGCAGAATGAGTCACATTTAAGTAATCTCTCAATGGTTATTTCTTACCTAGTCTTAAAATAATCATTAGCTTCTTTACACTGCACAAAACCAATGTGTTCATTTCTCCCCTTTCATAGGTCCTGTTTGATCACTCTTACTGTTTACATGTGCATCCACTTGAATGGCAGCTATCTTTGGTATGCCATATGACCTACACAAGTGATTTCTTTAAATGTTCAAAGCACAATATATAAAAGGGAATTCTCCAATGTCCATTTCAGGATAGTTAAAAGGCAATTTATTCTATTCTGGTTCTAAACACTTAACACAACTATGGAATGGACCTCTGTTATCCTTGTGTTCCCTTTCTCATCAACAAAATCTTCTTTATGGTAATTCTGACCACATATTCCCAACAACTACCACATACTGTCTTTATTAGAAATTATTCCACAGACAAGGAATTTTTACTATGATTTATTCATTAAAAAGTATTTAAATAATTTTAACTCAGCTTACTGACCACCTGTCATCTGTTACAGAGCAAAGAGCATTTTTTCCCTCACAAAGTCCAAAGCTATCTACCTGAACAGCGGAAATCCCATTTCTTGTGTACAACTCATTTACTTGCTAGTCCTTAGTGACAGAACAAAAAAGATGACTCCTTGTTTTCATGAAAGGATTTAACATGATTGTAAGCTGCGAGGTGTAACGCTAACATTAAAAAATATTCCACTGTGTTAGTTAAGATAAACTCTCTGTATTTTTTATTTCATATGAAGGTATTCCTGGCTGTGACTATGTAACTTTGAAATACAGTCTCTTAGGAACCGTGAGCAGATTTAACCACAAATAGCTAAACGCGCCTAGATACATGAAGTTATATTTAACTATCTCCCTAGCTAATTAGATCAGGGGACCAGGATCATATGGCTAGATTAATTAAGCTAAAACAGGGTATTTGTAATAATCAAGTTAGCTATTTGGTCTTCTTTCCAGAGCAGGGAGTCAACGACCATCATTAGAGCAGCAGCTGATGGACTGGCACTTCCAACCACAGATGCAGTCTCACCAAAGACACTGTTTTTGCAAGACAGCCCAGAAGGCTCTCTTGGACAGTCTGATTTTGTTTGTTTGCTTTAAGAAGACCAAAGGAGCTCCTTCCCAGGAGGAATCCCTAAGGCTGCTCAGAGGTGAGGTTTCCAGAGACAGCAGGGTGAGACAGGCATGAGATTCAAGCCAGGAACCTGAAGCTTACAAAAAAAACCTTAAAATGTGGAGGACCAGGTAGCAGAACCAAAGTCAAATTCCAAGGGTGTTGAAAAGGAAGTTTGGGACTAGGGAGGACCATGGTTTTTCATTCCAATGCACAAAACTTCTGTGTTCTTGAAACAAACATTACTATTCAAAACTTGAAAGGGCTTGTGGGTGGAGGTCAGGCTGTGAATAAACCTTATATTTATCTATTATTTTGGTTCTATCAACACTGTAAGTTTTCTTTGTGTAAGGAGTCAATTAACTGAGATGACTAGCTGTAATTCTAATGAAAATAATGGCCTTTGAAGGTTTTTTTGGGAGCACAATGTACAGCAGATGATCTAAATCAATACCTTTCAGTTCCCTTGCCTCCTACTGGGGGACCCTCCACAGCGACCAAAGGCTATTTTGTCTTCACTCTGTAGCTACAAACTTGTCCTTCAGAATAAAAGGCATATATATCTGTCATCATGAACTCACTCAGCCTGAACACGGTCCTCACCTTGATGGCATCATACTCAATGTCCACAGCAATCATGTTGTCGTCTCCATCATTTATAGATGACACAATTAAAATCTAGAGCAATTAGAAGTGGATCCAAAAGAAACTCAGGCCAGTATGACTGTGACAGCTACTAGCCTTTATGCAATATGCAACCCAGCACAGCCATAGCTTGACAGACAAGCTTTGTCTTTTACAATAGCAAATGTTTCCCGTAAAACTGTTTTCTGGGTGGTTTTTCAACTCACTAATGCAGTTTAATTATGAGCTTGCAGCAATCTAATTTTCTACAGGAATCAAACAAATCTAGTTCTTCTTGAAAATAAGACTGACAATTCAAGCTATCACAGAAGGTTTGGGTTTGCTGGTGGATTTTTTTCATTTAGTCAAGAGCCACTTTTGCTTAAAACTAAAACAATGTGTAAAAAGGAAAAATTCTCTCTGCTTTCAGTCAGCAGAGGAAATCACATTAATATTTCTTCAACTGGTAAGAAGTTTAAAACTGTTGAATGCTTTCAGCTGGCAGAGCTCCAAGTTTTCCATATTGTTACAGAATTTGCATGAAACTTTGTTTAAGACCAAGTTCTCATGTTGATATGATCTCACTTTAGTGAACATCTAGATTTGGGAGCCATACGCAGGCAAACCATTGGGGTCTAGTAGCATTAGTTACAGAGTTTAAAATTAAAGTTTGACAAGAAGTGGTTCTGTACTCGTACCTCCGCTCATTCCATATGAATGCCAGCACACAATTAAGCTGATGACATAGATCCTCCTGTGTTCTGCATGTCTGCTAATGCACACATTGCATGTTACTGTGCGATTATCAACATGTTCCCTGAAACAGGCTGAGTTAGTTCATGGCTGAAAATACGGACTTCTAAAAAGGTTAAGCAAGGGAAATGGCAACATAGCTACTACGATAATTTAATTCAAACACAGATAAGTGAGCTACAGGAACATGGCAAGGAACGGTACAGAGCCAAAGCTAGATGAAAAAGTAATTTGAAAACAACAATTTTTTTTTTTTTTTTTTTTTTTTAATGGGAGACATTTACAAATGCGGACAGAGAAAATATGGTATATCCCAACTGGTTAGCATACAGTTTCTAACAAGAAGCATTTGAAATAGCTTCTTCAGTCAGGAGAAAATATGCCAAAGAACTTGTTTTTTAAGTAGAAAGGAAATAAAAGCTGCTGAGATAAATATTTCTATTCTCAGCCTGTAAATTTACTGTCATTGTTCCACAGAAAACTCCTGGACAGACTTTTTTTCTGAACCACAAATCTGTCAGTGCAGAATTTCCTTCATTCTCTATCACCTCTGTGTTTTAGATGGTGAGGCACTCAGATGATCCTCACAGGGTCAATGGCTGAGGGAGAGCATGCAACACCAGCTCATTTCCCTCACCACCATACTCCATATATCTCAGAACAGACATGGCAAGTATTTAAAGACACAATATTTACCCCGCTTCAAGCACTTGTCATCTGTTAACTGATATGTTTGCTCTTCTCCATAATGTCTTGGTAACAGTGACGTTCCAAGAGATGTTTGCAGAAACACCTGTAGGTGATTTGCAGTACAGTTCGAACCCTTGGTAACAGAAGGCACCTCAGCACTGAAAGCCACTTTCAATACATTGTGCCCTAGTGGATTGTCAACACAGTGTGCTGTTCAGTCGGGAACGAGACACCATAAGGAGTGCCACATTCCTACTGCCAGCAGCACCAATAATTTCTTCATGAATCTGTCAGTCACTGACTCATCCACAGAAGAGGATGACAGCTGAACTTTCAGTGACCTAATAATCATTCTAGTGCTTATAAAAAAATACTGTAATATTAGTTTTCTTGAGCTCTGTTGAGGCTTCTACTCACTGTTACACGAACAGGAAAAGAGTGCACTCCAGTGAACTATCATATTTCAGCACACATGGCAGCTCTTACTTAGCTTGGCTCTAAAAGTATTATTCATTAAGGTAATGTCATCCGTTCAAGGCGACTGGATGGAAAGCATGGGCCACTATGCAGAAAGCTGAATGTTCCTCTAGATATCACTAGGGAAACTAGCACTGAATAAATCATTAAAATGCACAATACTGGTGGAACATCAGATGGCTACAAGCAGCTTAAAAGGTTTCTGCTGATACCTCTTCACCTTAGGATGGGTTTTTTCCAGATGAAGATCTCCGAGGGTAGGAAATGAGAAAAGGGAACAGCATACAGGAGCAGAGAATGGATAAATCCCTCTTACTAAAATTCTCTCCTGTGAGTAATACCGGATCCTTCAGAAAAAAAATATCTTCAAGGACAACTTGTCACTCTTGTTGAACTCTCACATCCTACATGGAGGATGCTACCAGAAAGCTCTTAGCTATGATTGCTGGAGTTACATAGAGCATGTGTTGACTGCAAACAAGGAAAGGGTTTCCACATTTCCAGATTTACTTTATTCTGCTAATTTAAGCATTTGAATTACAGGCTTAGGGGCTACCCTGAGCACTCAGGTACCCTACAGAAGTCTCACATGCTCCTAGTGAAAGCTCCAAGAGAAATAAAGTTACAAACCAACAGTACTCTCCTACATCTCAAGCAAAGTGTGGAATGGAAGAGCCTGGAAAATCTGGCCTGATTTTGAATTTTATGCTCTGAAGAACTTCTGTCTCCCTTGCTTCACAAGGCTTGTAGATCTGAAAAGAAAAGCAATGGCCAACACACATCTTTCACCCTCTCTACAGTGACACCAGCTATTCCCAGTGCAGACTATACATCCACTGGTACAGGGTTTACATGCAGGGCTGAGTGATGCTGCTGGAGGAAAATGAGCCCCACTGTCTCAGCACATCTGGTTGGGAAACACGTTGGTTACAGCAGCTAGAACATCTTCCCCATTTGCCTCAGTTTCTCTGGTGACAGCAAGAAACCCAGAAGAACTGTTTTCACCACCACAGGTCTCACTGAATTTGCCTCCTCCCACCAGATCTGCACAATTAGCAGCAGAAGTCAATCATGCACTTACCAGCACTGGTCAAAATACAGCAACTTTGCATTACTGGAAACTTTGTGTGTGAAAGGGAAATGTAGAAATAATCTGAACACCTCATCCAGTGGTGACAGGTTTCACCCTGTCCTTTTCCAGACTCTTAGTTTTATACCACCTCTAGCCTGTTTTTGTTTTTGTTTTCGTTCTCTGCTAATGACTCGCTTCACTGCCTTGAGGAAGGATGATTACAGGAAGCTGATGTAGCAATTCTCTGGCTCCAGTCTATCTCGGACAAACACGTACCAAAGCGTTTCTCATGGTGTAACTCTTCCATGTTGCTTATGTTTGCAATTGGGTTTTCACCGTTTTCTACATCCTGATTTGTGAATGTTTTGCATGTGTTTTTCTAAGGTAGGAAGATGAGAGAAGCTTGCATCAGTTCTATCATTGCTGATCCATTCTCTGTTTTGTCTAACTTTGCTTCATTTCTTCTCCATACTTCAGCAATCATCTTAAATTTGTCTAGCAGATGCACACCTACAGGATCCCACTATGTGATCATCTACTTCATCCTAAAATAGTTAATCACGTCAAGACCTAATTTTGAATATGAGCCCCTCAATCACTAACCAATCACACAAGGTAAACAGTAACAGCAGAAAATAAGTTCAAAAACTATAACCAGGCTCTGTCTTTCTGCAGGGGTTATGTTCTACATCCCACTGAGTATTTAAAGACTATTGAAACAGGAGATAGCCAGCAGTCCCCTGATTTTACTACTTGTACAGAACTAGCTTGCATTTGTCATGCAAAGTCATGATGGCATAGATTTCTGTCATTAACATTAATCCTTGAGAAACTTTGTCGTTATAACTACTAGGCTTTTGCCTGAAGGAAAAGGTTATGCTTCAACACTGCATTCACATCCTCTTCATGCCAAGGCATCAGTAGTATCACAATCACCATCACGACATCATCCATCAAGTAGCAAAACCTAGGTGGCTAAGGCCCAGTCTTATTACACAATCAGTGTTGTATCCTTTGTAAGGACAGTAAGTATCTAATCAAAATGAAACTCCTGCCATCACTCCTACGGTTTACATGAAGTACCAGGTCATGCTGCTCTGAACAACTGCTAGGGCCATGTACATAAAATAAAATCTTTTGAAAAGAAGTTCAAATTCCTAAAGGTTACAAAAAAACATCCCTGGATCAGCAGATCATAATCATATGTGGCACCACTTACCAGGCTAAAATCTAAACTATGCAACATGTGACTAAAAAGCATGTGGCTTTCCCAACTTTTGGGGTACTTGGCAGTCTACACCCAACAAGTCAGGCAACCATACAGACTATTTCATTCCTATTCTGCAGAAGACAATACCAAACACATCAAAAGAGATCAGTCTATGATTTATATCCTAAGACAGAAGGTTTTTATTAATAAAACTGTTTCCTCAGAGTTAAATTCCATTAACCGTACTTAAGAGGGAATTACTACACATCTTGCTCCCAGGCAAGACCTGACCATTCCACATGTGTTACAAATCAGTATCTCTTTACATTTATTGGTGTGCAGAAGAAAGTCAAAGGATTTATTTTCAGATCCTGGCAAGTCAGGAATCGTTCATGGTTGAGGAATCACATTGCCATCAATCTATTTCTATTTTATACTTACGAATTTTCATACCAAATCACCAATAGAGACATTTTTATATCAACCACATTTCTCCATCCTGAAATAAGAAGCTTAGGTGGCATCACACTTTTAGGGAAGAGAACTGTGAGATACAAGATATTTTAAGGAAGACTTTAAAGTCCTTTCCACTCTGCACGAGGTTTTCCCCCTTCTTCCCCCTGCATATTTTTTTAATCTTGAAAGCATTTCCTACTAATGCATGAAACCCCCAGTATGCTGCATATGGTTTCTATTATCAAGTCTATAATGCTTTCAGGAATTTCTTTGATTTCTCTGGTTGTTACCTCATTCTTTTCATTCCTGATTGACACAGAAGCAGCAACTCAAGTCCTTCCTAAGTATCTTTCTTTAGTTATAAATCGGTCTCCATATTTCTGTAGCATACCTCAAAATGGCCTGCCTTTACTACCTTTGTATGAATGAAGGTAAGGCCTTGAATGTTGGTTGATTATTATACTCTTCATTAGATATTTGAAGAGCATCCACTTTTCTTACTAGAAGAACTCTGATTTTAACCATTAAATTTACATTGCTCCCGTGGACACTACACTTACACTTACACACCTAAATCAAGACCTGGGATTTGTGTGAAAATGTGTACATATGACTGCAGAATACTCTTCATACAGACCAGACAAAAAAAAAAAAAAAAAAAAAAAGAAAAAAACAAACAAACGAACGAAAATCCTCCAAAATTCTTGTTTTCAAAATAAGTGCAAGATCAGCTGTCCACGGCAGCTCTCCAAATTAATTACTAGCTCAATGGTAGCTGAGTGTCTGAAAATGTAGCCACAGAATTCTCCCAAGATTTCATGGGCAGGCCTGTTTCTACCCTGCAACCAGCTTTTGTCCCTCAGTGCATGCCATCGGGCCATGGGTGGGTGCTGGCACAAGGTAAGAATTTAGCATTGTTCAGACAGAAGCCGTCGTGTACGCAGGAGGTTCTGCTGAAGGACTTCATGGTTCACTGCACGGGGCAAAGCTACCAGTGGAACACAGCACAAACAGAAGAAGTTTCACTTGGAAAATGCAATTTATTCCACAGACTTAATTTTGAAAGATCAAACCACAAATACTTAAGCACTAGAGACAGCTCTAGACACAGTTCAGAAATTATGGAGGTTTCATACTCTGTAGTCTCAGGGTAAGGGTATGCTCCAAAGGTATGCCACTTTCTGAAATAAATCAACCTTGCACCATGTTGCTTCAGAGGGTGTTGCATTTCAAATGCCAAGAAGCATGGAAGGGGGTGGGGGACAGAGAAAATAATTTCACCTGATCATTGCTTCAAGCAATAACTTGAAAAGTGATTTTACCATTTTTACCCTTTTAATGTCGATTTTAACAGGATATGATATACTCAGAGGCTCAAATCAACAGAAAAAAACTGCTGCATTATTGCATTTTGGCAGCTACATACAATTTCCCTGTATTACACAATCAGCTATTTCATACATGAAACATACAAGAACAGACAGAGCCACCATGAATTTCCCAACGTTTTGTGTTTATTCTGTCCATAGATCAGAGTTGGTGCTCCCTGGCTAAGCTGAAACAGCCAGACAAAAAGAAAATACTCACTGCATACAATCCAGTAGCAAGGGAGATCACAAAACAAAGCTTCTCCCTCACATGAAGTTCTGTGAGACAATGAGTACACAGCAAGTGCAAAAACCTTTGGCCATGTCCTCGCTTCTTCTTTTTCCCTCACCCCTAAAGGTTGCCCAAAATTCTCAGAAACACCCCGAATACAAAAGGATTGTGTGGGACAAGGTATCTCCCCTGGAGAGAGCAGTAGCAGCTGATGCCGCATCTTCCCTCAGTATGGCAGTCCCACCCCACACTCTCCCTGCCTTAATGGGGAACATCTACACAGGGAAAAAGCCCTCCGTGTTTGAAGCCTGGCCACTAGTCTAGGTGGTGCCTGGCAAGCATCTGGCAAGCAGAGAGGGGACATTTAGACATACTTTAGAGCTCTGATGGCTTCTTCAGAAGAGACCTTAATTGGAAACACTGGAAATACCAAGTAATTTCTATGCAAGGGGCCTTGGGGTGTATGTTTTCTAGTGAATGTTCATCACCCTCGAGGGAAAGCAATAAAATCAACTGCCATCCACTGTTTAGGAGCCCACTGGCAATATTCTTTTGTCAGCTTTAACTCCAGCCTGACTAACACACCAGTTGTCTTCTCTTCAGAAACTGTCATTAGCTTACAAAATTATCCATTTCAAACAGGCTTAATCATGCTCCCTTTAAAGAGAAATATATATCCGAATTTTGGACAAGAGTTGGGAAAGAAAACTGACGAACAAGGAACCGGCACCAGTGCCAGCGTCGAGACGCAACAATCCGAACAAAAGAGATTTCAAGATGTCGCACTAACACGCACGCACACAATCTTCCTCTTGATAGATTGCTTCCCCTCGGCAGAGGGAGATGCTTCAGGAGACCGCCCGCCCGGGCACGCAGAGCACGCGTGTTTCTCCCAGACGGAACCCGGCAGGGAGCACGTCCCTGCGGCGTGCCCGCTCCGCGGGGCTGCTGCTGCGGCACGTACGCGGCACCCGCTTCGCCCTCGCTGCTCAAAGGGACCCACGAACGACCCCACGCTGCTGCAGAGGGACCCCTGCCCCCCGCCTCCTGCCCCCCAAGGCCGCTCAGAGGAGCGGGGGCGGGGGAGCTCTGGGGGCATCCGCGGCCGTTCGCCTGCCGCCGACCGAAACCCGCTGCGGGCGGGGAGGGGCCGGGCAGCGCGGCCGGCCTTTTCCCCTTCCTAAATGCCAAATACTGTCTCGTGGAGGTGAGGGTGGGACACGGGCGAGGGGGCACGGGTCCGCTCCGGCATCGCGCACAGCAGCAGGCGCCAAAGCGGGGCAGGAAGGGTGCCGGGGTGCTGCTGGGTCACCCCGATGGAGCACGCCGGGGCTGGCGGAGGGCGGGCAGGGGAAGCGCCCGGGGGTCGCGGCGCAGCGCGGAGCCTTTGTTCCGCCGCCGGCCCCATCCGCGCCGCCGCCTCCGCGCATGCGCCGGGCGCAGACAAAGGCGCGGGCAGGGCGGCGGGGG
>VWZT01002845.1:129332-164795 GCA_013397055.1 Pachycephala philippinensis
GTCGTGTTTGACGGCGGGTCCGTAGCCCCTGCTCGGGCAGCGAGCCCCCCGAGCCCCGGCGTGTGCTGCCCCGCCGGGAGCGGCGCTTCAAGCCCGCCGGCGCGTCCACGAGCACNNTTTTCTTTTTTTTTCTTTTTTTTTAAAATTGTTGTTATTATTTAAGAAGACTCCCTTTGGAAACAGGCTAAAAGTACCGAAAAGAAATTGGGCATAAACCACTATTATTCCCACCACACCCACTGCTACCCCCACCCTTCCCCAAGAGAGCCTTCCCGGGCATTTAAATCTCACGGAATCGCCTTCGGTCCGTTGTGTGCCTCGATCCCGCTCCCAGTTGGTCCCCTCTCGAGGAATCGAGCTCCTCGCAGCGATATTCCTAAAATGTGCCAGGGCAGGCGCCTCCCGGGCTGCTCCGCTCTCTCGGCTCTTACCGATTCACACGCACATCTCCTCTCCCCACAATCGAGACACAACGGAAGGGGGGAAAATGATAGAAATGGCAAAGCTCTCGCGGGCTGCTGTGTTAATGGCATAAGTGAGACACACCGCGTCTTACCTTTATGTGTTTTTCCTCTGTCCCTGTCGGTGTGTTTGTGTGCTGGGGTGTCACAAAGAGAGTCCCAGGTAGCCCAGAGCCCCCTCGCCTCGCTCGGAGCGCGGTGGCTCTCGCCCGCTCGCTCGCCGGGACTGGAGTGCCTAGTGCCTGCTGGAGCCCGGCCGCCGCTACCGCGGCTGCTGCCTCTGCATTTCTCACTCTCTCCCCCTCCCTCTTTCCCTCCCTCCCCCCTTCCCTGTGACAGTCTGTGGGCAGTTCAAAAGCCACACGCACTTATTTATTTATTTCCCGGGCTGGCGGGGCGGGGGATGCGCTGCGCGGCGCTCGCGCTTAGGGGGCGCACGGACCCCAGGTTTAAATATCAGCCGTGCAGGCGGCGGGGGGGGCTGGATCGCGGGTCCGCGAACGCACCTTGCAGCATTACCCCCCCACACCCCTCAAAAAAAGGGAAGGGAGCGGCCAACCTCCCTGCCCCGAGGAGAGCGGGCACTGCGCGGGGCCGCACGCCGAGGTGCGAGGCTCTCCGCGACCCTCCGCACCCGAACCGCGGCGGGCGCGACTGTGCACCGCAGGGCGGAGGGTCCGTCCCCGGCGGAGCTGGGATGCTGCGCGGCGGAGGGAGCGGGCGAGCCGGGCCGCCTGCCTACACCTGCAGCCCTCCCGGGGAGCGGGAAAGCCGCTTGCACGGCGGAGAGGGGCGGCACGGGCGGAAGAGACTAAAAAATCGCGGGCGTGGATGCTCTTGGCACGCTTAAGGAGAGGGTCTTCCCCTTAAACACAAAAGGCAACAGAATAGAGGAGAGCAACACATTTCTCAGGAGAACGGATCTCTCCCGGGCGCTCCTGCAGCTGAAGAGCTGGCCTGAACGTCGCTGGGGCTTCAGGACTGGTATCCCTCCAGCTCTCTCCCTGTTCCAAAGCATCCCAGGGGCGGCCACAGCACAACCGTGGGTGCTGCCTGCACTTTCCCACCGCCCTGTTTTTAAAAGCTGGCTGTGGGGAGGCCGGGTGCGCCCTGCTCGTCGCTCGGCGCCCGTTCCACGCTGCGAGAGCCCGGCGGCGGCGGGCGATGCGCGGGGCTGGGGCGCCCTCTGCTCCCCGAGCAGGGCCGGGCAGGGGCGGCCGGAACGGGCCGGGCTGGGCTCTGGCTCCGCCGGGTGACCGACCCCCGGGCCCCGCAGCCCGGGAAGGCCGGGGGAGCGGAGCCGCTGGGAGCGGACCGCGGTGGCGGCACGTCTTGGGGCAACCTCTGGCTCAATGAGCGCGATCCGGTTGCGCCGGGGCTTCAAAGCCAGCAGCACCATCTTTCAGCTGGAACAATGGAAGCTATTTCCTATTTATCTGGGGACAAGGACCGAGTGAGAGATGCGTAGTAGGCTCGTGATAGGGTTAAGTCCTGTTTGCATTTTCGATGGATGTGGAGCGAAAAGGGAGCAGGGCATGTGGAGAGGGAGGGCGCGGCGGCCAGGGTGTTCTGACGGCCGTGGGGTGCGGTGTGATGTGCGGTGCTAGGAGTCACGCTTCCCGGAAATTCCCATGAAGGAAAACTATCGGGCAATAAAATGCATTTGAGTTTGTGTTTCACACACCGCACCCTGCAACCTGTAGCTGTGCCGAGCATCCACCCAGCCGCTGCCGGGGCGGGGAGCTGCTCCGAGACGGCAGAGGAGAGGCTCGGGGACGACCGGGCAGCGCGGCGGGAGCCCCCGCTGTGCCCCCGCGGTCACACAAAAACCCCGGCCGTGAAGGAAGGAAAGGAGGGAAGGAGGAGCACGGGCAGGGTGGGTTCACTGGGAAGGAATAATGCCATATATTTTCGTGAAAGCGTTCGCAAGGCAGTCTTTTCCTCATATTTTTGTTTGATGGGGTTTGATTTTCCTAGTTGTCCTTCGTATCTCCGCGTTTTCCCGGTGGTTTAACCCTCGCTCTGCAGCCGCCGGGGCGCAGAGCTCTCCATGCCACACCTGCCCTGATGCAGCATCCCGCCCTCCTGAGGCGCGGTGCGGGGCTGGCTGCGCCCTGCCGCAGCCGGGGGAGGGAGGGAGGGCAGGCGGGACCCCTTCCCCCCGCGCCCCCAGCCGCAATATCTCTGCGCTCACCATAAGAGGCTTGGAGGGGCGGCTGCACCGCACGGGGGAGGCGGGGCGCAGTCGGCGTTAGATTGGGTAATCGAGGAAAAAGAGGAAAGGGAGGGGGACACGCCCTGACACGTCCTCGGCCGTCGGAGAAGGGGGCAGCTGCTCCCCACGGAGGCGAGGCGCGTCCCGCCCCCGCGCTGCCTCCGCGTAGCCCGGGGGAGCAGGGATCCGCCCGCCCCCTTTCCCGGAGCATCCCTGTAGAGGGAGCAGTAGCGGCCAGTGCGCTGGCCTCCTGCAAGGTCAAGGGAGAAAACCCCTCTCCTCAGTTTTATTTCTGAGACAGAGTTTGTGAGGCAGGGCTGGGGAGAAGTGACAGGCAAGATGGGTCCAAAATTTAGCCATGGAATAAGACAGAGGCGAGCACGTCCGGAGAATGGCTCAGTGATGGACTGAGGGTCGGGGCTGGGCTGAAGTCAGTCCTGGACCATGGGTAGGGCTCAGGGGGAGCCCCAGGTTAGGCTGGGAAGGGACAATCAAACCTCAAAATGCCCATGTGGCCATGACATTCAGACTGTCGAGATTGTCTTGTAAAATTGCTCAACCACTACAGAATTAGTGTGAAGCAATATCAGAGGGAAAGAAAGAGGCTCTTATTTAACCCTGTGTTTAAATGTGGTCTTAGGCAATGAATGCTCACCTGCACGAAATCGAGCACTATCAGACTTTGTAGCTGAATTACAAGTTACACAGGGTTCACAGTATATCTCAGAAATAAAATTCCTGAGTGTATTCTGAGTCATTTGCTTGGAAAAGCCTGTACAACCAAAAATGGCACAGAAATAGTTATTGCTACTATCACTTTGTGAGGGGTTTTGATCCCGTTACTGTTTTCAGCAGCTAGGGGGCTGAGATGGTATCCATAGTTTACCAGCTAGTATTCTTTTAAATACACCTACATGCTAAATTATGTCTCTCAGAACAGCCAAATTCAGAATTCGTCAGTTGCATCAAGGTATGATATATATCTGAGTGTCTTATTTAATAAAAGTGATATTTTTAGACAAATGGGTATTCTAAACAGCCTTTGAACATCTTTGTCTTAACTAAGGGTGTGTGAGGTATCTTCACCTTTTTCTTCTGAAATGAAAAAACAGTATCTGGAAGAAGAAAAAGTGCAGAACAGAGACACCTGCAAAAAGATGAACAACCAGGTCTGTTGTGGAAACAGGGGCAAGTCTAGGCCCTTTTGTATAATTAACAGCTGCTTTTCTGAAATCCACACTGTTACTCTGCTTTGACAAATGCCCAAGCTACCTCCGTCTTCTTAGCCAGCTCTTCGTGTCACCTCTTGCTACTTTATCTCAGTGTTCTTCCCTCCAGCTTCAATATTTCAGGCCCAGCCTTGTTCAGCCCTGTCTCTCTTCCAGGTGTCACCCACTGTCATATTTCCATCTTCTCCAGAAGGAAACAAATCCAATCCTAAATACTCTCTCCTCATCTTTAATTTTTATTGTTTGTTCTTCTGATTAATAATTCTTTGTTTTGTGATTATATTAGGTCTGACAAGAGCCACAAGCCACAACTCTTAGCCCAGCATTTCCACAAGTCCAAAGTACTCACAAGGCCACATCTCCTCTCCTTCTACCACTCTGCCTGTATCCCTGTCACCCACAATTCCATTTTTGTGTCCAACTGCTGTTTGAACTTTTTTCTCAGAAGAAGCTAGGATCAGTAAGGAATACCTATGCGGGGGGCCTTTTACTCCATAGGAAGAGAGATGACCAGCAAACAGGAAAAAAAAAATCAAGTTAAAACCCTCACCTGTGCCCCTCTTTCAGCCTTGGAAATGAAACACCGCCTTCCTCGCACTTATCATCGCAACAGAACAGAAGCAAATCCAGGCTCCTCACAGCTCAGGGCTTCCCAAACCTGCCAGCTCCGGCTGCAGCTGCAGCAACAGCCCGGCTCCCGCGACCTCCAGCTGCTGCCCTGTGCTCCCCTATTCCCGAGTTTACACCACAAGAGGGAGCATGTTGTTCAGTTTATTGGCAGAACCTGGTTTTTCCCGGTATCCACGCGAAGAGAATAACCGCAGTTTCCCGTATGTAGCGATTTTCCCAAGCCCGTTTACCCCATAAGCATTTTCGTAATAATGGGGTTTTTTCTTTCGCTATGCAATGCAAATTTGAAGCATTTCGTAAGATTATTATTCATGTAAAGTAAATTTTATAATGAATATCCAAACTGTAATTACAGTTTAATTCCCTGTTGATCTCTTGGTTATAGAGTCAATTATTCTGGGGCAAATGCAAGATGCCATTGTAAAACTTTCTATTTGCAGGGGGTATAATTCTCCTCACCTATGTAAATACCAGCTACATAAATTTCAAAAATTGACTGCAACGGCATAGGCAGACACAAGGTATTATTTCATAAATTTGCAGGCAAAGCACATAAAATAAAGAGATTTGATCAAATCCCAAAATAACAACTTTGATAAGTCACTACTGTAACACCTCAATCCAAATTTAAGTCCTGACACGAAGACAGAAGATAACAATTTTAATCTGGACAACCCAAAGCCGTATGGTGGTAGGCATATCTGAGTCTAGTTTTACTAGACTGGTTCTGTTTATACCAGAAGAAGTGGTGCTTCATGCCTACAGGCAGGTAGGGATATGTGGGTTGTGAACCCTGGTTTACCCCAACATTCCTGGCTTCAGCTCAATCTGTAACACAAAGCATATGTGCCTCCGAGGAGGTCCTGCACTAGCCATAATTTTTAAAAGGCTTCTCTGCTCCACTGAAGTCTGCATACGAGTTTTTCCAAAGATGGATACATTTGCTGTTCTGACAGTTCAATTATCTGGGTTATTTCTGTCTCTTACCCCAGTTACCCTAAAGAGTTAGAGTTACTTATGCGCAAAAGAAGCAAATGTGCTCAACTACCATAAGCTTCCCTTATAATTTATGCATGCCAGGCTTCTCCATGACCATCTATAGGTTAGATCTCGGACTCTTTGCTTCATTTTCACTGGCAAGTTTCACCAAAGCAACAGCTGAATAAGGTATTCAGTGTTTGGCTTCTATGGCCACAAAAATGCCTTTCAGTTAACAGCTGGAGCGACCATATCAATATCTTGATAGCGATCAGATTTGGCTTCTCTTGCAGTATTTTATTCTGTTCTCATTCAACTACAAGAATGTCAGTAATGCAGGATCAAATGCACACCTGACTGGATGATCAAACTGATGTGACAGCTACCTACAATGTACCTCTAAAGGCAGAAGTGAGTGCACAGAAAAGAGTGTCAAATACCCTCAGAGAAGAAAAACATAGTTCTTTGCTCCAGTACTTGGTGTTCTGATCTCTGTAATGAAGGATGCTTGCGTACCTCACTTATTGTACTAAAACATTATTCTGTCTGAAACACAAGTTTTTGGTTTCCTACCTTGAGAGAGAACTTCTGGTTGTGAACCCCAGGGCCATGGCCCCAAGGGCACTGTCAGCCCTGACTGCCCCTGCCAAGCCTCCCCTGGGAATTCCCCACTCCTTCCCATGACCCAGTACCCCATTCCAGCTCAGCCCAAGCCATCAGTCCCTGTCTCAGCTACACCACTCTTGTCCTTGATCCCATCCGTGTCTCTGACCCAATCTTCTACTTCTGACTGAAACTTCTGGATGGACCCTGGATCTGGTTTATCTCCTTATCTTGCCCCTCTCTCAGCTCCTGGCTCCTTCTCCCTTGAGGATTAGCCCTGTGCTTGTTGCTCTGCAATATCCAGTTTGTCACAGGGGCTCAGTCAGCTGTGTAAAGAGAGCTCCACATGCAATTCCTCGAGGTAACTCCAGCTTAAGCCATTTGGTTTACCTAGCACACTGCTCCTTGGTGAAGGCACTCGTGACATTGGTACCACAGCTCAGTTTTCGGATTCCAGCTGGGTCATATGGGGCCGCTTGAGGATCACCTACATCTGTACTTTTGCAAACACAGTCTTATAATTAAAACTCTCCTAACAGTGCCAGTGTCACCCCAGAGTCAAAGCAGAGAAAGGACAAGATGGACAAATTTTTCTGGCAGGGGCAAATATTCCTGAGACCTAGCTGTTCTTGCCACTGTTGACACCACTCCCATCCTGGAAGCTGACTGTGGGAAAGCCTGGGGATTCATCGTAGGAGATAAATTTATAGGATCGTTTGGTTTTCTTTCTACTGTCTTCCTACTGCTTCTAAACATACTTTTGTATACCTTGCCTGCCCTTTCCCACCATCTCACAATGAAGGGTATCTCTAGATCAGGAACTGACTGAAATGAGGTGTTCTGAGGATCTATGGTGCTTGAAGTTTAAACCTGCATAAATGACAGCAGCTCTAGTCCTATAAGCCACCTTTCTCAGTCCCCTTTATTCCTTCAGCTTGGAGGCACTAGATTTAAAGCTGTTTCTTTACCGTGCTATTTGTGCCAAGAGCAAGCTGCAAATGACTTGTGAAGAGTCAAATTAAACAACTACAGTTGAGGAGGCTAAAGCTAAAAATATTTGTAAATCCTGAGATTGAAGTGGCTCCCCCAGAAAAAGAGTCAGATTGTACTTATGCCTCAAACCCGTTATTCCTCAACTTATAACACGTCCATAGAGTTGTTGAGAACACTCCTGTGTGCAAAAACACTCCTCTGCTTCCAATCAAGAGCCAGTTGCGGAGATTTTTCTGAAATCAAAATGTTAGCAGTAGATGGTCACACAAAGGACCTTCAGACTACCAAAGCAAGTGTGAGCAGGCACATGGTAAGTTATGCACCTCACAGCTAGAGGACCTGCCTTTTCATGCCAGGGATGGGTACATTCTCAGAGTATGGGCTGTACATCCAGCCACAGGAGTCTCCATGTTGGAGCAAGACAGGCTGTCTGCTTCCTGAATGCTTCTTTGAAATGCTACACTACACTGGTATTTTTATTTTCACATTTTTACGTGCCAAGTTTAGTTATAAGAGAGGATGGGTGAAAGTACTTGAGCTTTAAATAAGCCTTGTAATGTGCACTACCAGCTGTTTGTAGCTGAATGACAGAGGGTCTGTAGCCAGGCTGTACCTTTTGCCTTTATTGGGTGAATCTTGTGGATGCTACAAATGAAAGAACATATGGGGATTCCTGACATATGGTAGGATCAAGGTTGTCACAGTACATAAATCTAACACTTACTTACACACACTAAATGGTTCAAGCTTTACTGAAAAACTTCAGAAGGAAAAAGATAAAGGGCAGTGGGATCAGTGGAGATGCAGAAGCTGATAACTGACTGTACTCCAGCACAGAAATATCAGACATTGCCTGCTTCATCAGCCACAGTTCATTGACCAATGTAACTGGACAACTTCATGTAGCAGAAGCAGATGCTGCTTTTGCTTGCCCAGCAGCTCCTATTTGTTTAGGGACTGGTGACAGCCTTGGTGACAGGCACGTCTGCTGTTGCCACCACACTGCCATTCTGTCCTTCACTGAAGATCACTTAATTTCAGTAACAACCATTCAGACCATGCAAACAGCACCTCCAGCTTCTATTTAGTGAGTTAAAAAGCTGGTAGCTTTCCAATGGAACAAGGAGGGCATCATCTTTTCCCATCAAAATCACTAGAAGAGGCCTTACTGCTGGTAGGTCTGACACAAAACTCACAGGACAAGCCACCTGTTGGAATGGAAGACTTTAACTTTCTACAAGTACTTTCCAAGTGTTCTTCCTGGAACACCCTTTCCAAGATGATAAAAGTCCCAAGTGCCTTCCAGAAGAGCTGTGACCAGCAGGTCATGCTGTGACCTTCCAGTCTAGACTTCCTCCACATAGGATTTTTGTGAAGATGAATATGGTTTTACTTCTGGTCAGTCAAGTTCACAGATGCCAGCTTGTGTTGGCCATCTGCTCTTTGGTCTCGAGCAAACTTGTGTGTTTTAATTCATCAGTCAGGATAACAAGGCTAATATCACACCTGGAGGTAAGTGCCAGTTTAGTAGATGTGTCCTGGGTCCCATGACCTCCATAATCCCACAGCTGAGCTGTTAATAATCAAAGGTTACTAGTCAAATCATTAAAAGGGTTTTTGCTTCTAATATGGTAGCCACTGCATTAGCAGGAAGTCTTTCAGGCAGCTCTTTGTTTGAACTGAGAAAGTGAACTAGGGAATGAGAGAACAAAACAGTGGCCAGTGAACAATGAATTACTTAGAGTTTAAGAGATGTTTTAGCTCTTCTTTGTACTCTGCCTCTCCACCCTCTCCCCTTCCTTCCCTTACAAACCAGCACTTTGGCTCCTTGGCAGAGGTAAGGATTTATACCATTTTTCAGCAATGCAAAGGGAATGTAAGGGATCTATGCCAACTCATAATGTAAGTAAAACCAAGTCAAAATTGATTGAAAATCAGGTCACAGTCATCTTGCTTTTCAGTCTTCCATCTGCACCGTCTGTCCTGTTGCGGTGTGGGGCCATTTTTCCATGTGCTGTAGGTCCTAACCAAGGCAAGTTGAGCAGCAAGGCCGTGATGCTGGCTAGGCTGCTCTACAGTGTGAGGATCATAAAAAGCATAAGCATGGGTGATACCCCTGTAGTAAGAATAAAAGATCCTAAGAGGCAGCAAGGCCAGATTTAGTGGGGGCTGTATCCCTGTTGTATTGGTAGCTAAAGGCAGTGATGTTGGCTCAGTCACCTCCTGCTGCTTGTCCCAACATAGCCAGGGAGGAAATGCACCAGGGAGGAAATACTCTTGCTGGGACTGCACCTAGAGCAGACGATTTCCTCCTTGCAGAAGAGAAGAAGGGTATTGGAGGGGTTATCAGATCAGTTCAGGAAGAAGCTAACCTACACACAATTTTTGACATGGAAGCCGACAATACTAAGAATAAAAACCCTTACTGTCGCACACACAAAGAAAAGCTGACCAAGGCATTTTGGGCCAGTCATATTCTGAGAGAATACTGGTTTTCCAGAACAGATGTAACAGGCTTACTTTTGAGGATTTCATGGTGAATTTGCAGTGATGTGTAATGAATGTGTAGGCATGTGCATGTTCTGAAGCTTCAGTTTTGTTCAGTCTACAATCTACATCTGGTTTTCTTGTTCTGCCACTTCTACTCAATGTCTGTTTCTTTTTCTGCTGAAGTTAGTCACATAACTTAAAGCAAATCCTGTTGCCTTCTTTCTTTGCATATTATTTTCTTAAAAGCCTGTTTTTAAGAAAAAGTATATTCTGGCCTGACTAATTAAGTCCTTGAGCACAGATGAAATTCAGTATTAGAGGACAAAACATAAGCTTTCTCATGTTGCTTTCTCAACTGCTTTCTTCTGTCTATGGAAGCAACTACTTGTTAGCTTTTTCTATAGCATTTTGGAAATTTTGAGATTTTGAAATTATTTGCAAAAATTATCAGTTAGAGAGTAGGCCTTTCTCATGGAGGAACAAGCCTGTAGCCAGCAATTTATTTTACAGCCATGAAGCAATTTAGTCACAAGATGCCCCAACCAGACAAAGAAATAGGAAGCTTGAAGGAAGGCTGTCTTCTCCTCCTGTTCTCTGTAACAACTGACTTTTGTAAAGTAGCTTTCAGCTCAAAATGCAAAAGCACTTGAAGCTGGTACAGCTCATTCCCAATACCATGCAATGAATGAAAGATGCTGAAGGTTTGCCTCCACCTCTTTCAGCCTTCTGCTGAAGATAAAACAAGGTTTACCTCAGTAAACAGCAGGAATGTTGAGTTCACTACAAGATAGTTGGCCAATAAGGAATCATGGGAATAATACACTGCAAGCTCCTGCACTGTTATGATACAAAGGCTGAGCCAGATCATTTTTACCATGGTATGCTAAAGTTAATATTGTAAACAAAAATTACAGCAGTTTGATTATAGGATGCTTTCCATTTGATTGCTTAATTATCAGTTTCTGGATTTATGTGCAATCAAATTTTGTTGATTACTGAGACCTTTCAAAACAAAGTGCCTGAATATAATATTCCCTCTTCTCTCAACAAACAAACAACTCTAAAAAATATCTGCTTTCAGATAAAGGGGGAGAAAAAGCCATAAATTGAAATTACTTCCTTACGAAGAAGTTTTCCTTGACAATCTGAATTGTATATCCTTCCCTGATACACAGCACAGGAGCAAAATAAACTTGAAATGCCAGATTTCAAGACTACAGACACATCACAGCATATTACAAGAGCTGTTTTGAGAAGTTATATAGTTCAGTTTTCTGCTTAAATCAAGGCAATCATTAATGCTAGATTAGGCCTGTCAAGCCTTCATCTGGAGAAGTCTTGAAAATCTCTGAAGTTCAAGACTTTACAGCACCTCTCATAGCTTCTTCCAGTGCTGCACTACCATCTTGGTGAATAATATTTTCCTAATGTCTTATTTGAACCTCCCAAGTCACAAAATGTGTCCCTTACTCTTGTCTGTTTTGTGCTTGCTGCTCTAAAAAGAAGTCTGACTTTGTCATCTTCAACTTCACTTTGTGTAGCCATAGACTGTTCCATCTCCCTGTTGTCTCTTCCTTACAAGACTAAACAAGCCCAGCTCTCTATGTTTTACTTCACAGCTTATGTGTTCTGTGTCCCTGGCCACCTTGGTAACCTTCTGCAAGGCCATCTCCCTCTTGAAGTGTGTCCCAGAGCCAGATATGTTAGTCCAACTGTGGCCTCCCAAGCAGCAGATTAAAGCAAGGAATAACCTCCCTTGATCTTGCTAACCGTGCTCCCCTAAAGTAATCCTTAGCCATTTGCTTTATTCAGGATGGGAGCACACAGTTGTCATATGTTCAGCCTGGCATCCAGTGTCACACCAAGTAACACCTGTAATCCCAGGTCTTTCCAGTGAGGCTGCTATTCCTCCAGGCAGTTCCCTGCTAGTACTGATATATTGGGTGATTCTGCCCCAAGTGTACTTGTCCTTATTGAGTTCCATTTTCTCAGGTCAATGGGAACCTGTGAAGAACTGTAAAGTTCTGCCATTTGAGGTGTCAGTAGCTGCCCCCTGATTTAGCACCATCCACAAATTTATGGAGGGTGTGTGCATCATCAAGACTGGATGAAATACTGGATAATGTGGATTGTTGTGTTACCCTCTGAAGAACTGCATTAGATAGCAGTCAGACTTCAAGCCATTGATTTCTATCCTTTGAGCCCAAATTTCTACTCAAGTCCGAACTTCCTGAGCTGCTGGGTGAGATTTGGGTTACAGTAGGAGGTGATGTCAAATGCTTTACTAAAGCTGGATATATTATACCCATCACTCTCCCTCTGCCTTTATAGTCAGTCATTTTGTCAGAGAAGGTAATTGGCTGGCAAAGAATGATTTAAGCTTTGGAACTGTTGACTAGCCCTCATTACCTTCTTGTCCTCGGGTTTGGAAATGTCCAGAGGACAGAGTCCTCCGCTACGTCCCCTGATGGTCATTGTTTTCCATGGACAGAGGCACCACAAGCACATCAGCTGCCTCTGTCACCATCCACCTCTTCCCACAAACTATTTCCTCTAATGTGTTGTGCCCCCCTACTCACCACCTCTTTCCAAATATATGGAGTACACACAGGGCTCTGGGAACAGGTTTTGTCTGTGAGGCAAGAAGGATTTTATTACTTCAGTACTTCAGTCATTTCCATGTTTGTTACTAGACCATCTCCTCATTCATGTACTGACCTACCTTTTCTCTGAGCTTCCTTTTCCAGGTAACATTCCTGTAACACCTCATATTGCCCTTTCTGCCCATGGCCAGTTTTAGCTCCGGACACACCTTCTGTTTTGACCATCCTGATTTTGTCTCTATAACATTTGTCCTAATGCAATGCTCAACAATATTGTTGCACACTTATTTCATTGCCTTTCTTTGTTCCTGCTTCTTGTGCACTCCTTTTTTTGTGTGTTTTAGTTCATTGAGAAACTCCTGACTTAGCCAAACAGGCCTTCTGCCAGAATTCCCAGTCTTCCTGTTCAACAGGATGGTTTGTTCCTGAGCTCTCAAGAAGTTTTCTTTAAAAATTAGCCAGCTTTCCTGGGCATCTTTCCCCTTCATGGCTGCCTCCCAGGGCACTCTGCCTTGCAATTCCCTAAAAATAAGCTGAAGTCTGCTCTCCTGAAATACAAAATCCTAACCCTGCTGCTTTCCTTCACAGCCCTCCTTCAGATCCTGAGCTCAATCATCCTGTGGCTACTGCAGACCAAGCTGCCAACCATGACTGCATTTTCCACTAACTCTTCACAGTCTGTGAGCAATAGGTCTGGTAGGGCTCAAACTGTGGTTGAGCCTGTAACGTTTCTGTGTTGTGAAATTATCATTAACGGAATTTAGGGTTTTCCTGGAATATTGCCATGTTGTTGGCATCTAGAGGGTTGGAAAACATGAGGATGAGAGCATAAAACCAAGAAACCTTTACTAGTCGTTTTAGATAGCCTCATCTGCTATGTCCTCTTGGTCAGGTAGTTCTTACAGGCTCAGTGTACCCTGCTCCTGGGCTCTTGACATAGGGACATGCTCAGTGAGTGTGTCCCCCTGCTTTATGCTGAAACACTGGACAGTCTGACTCTTAATAAGCCTCTCTTGTCTTCTTCCTTGCTTGTCCCCTCTTTTCCCCTGCTTGTCCTTCCAACAAGCCATGCCATTACTCCTGCCTGGATATGGCCTTCAGTTACTGTGCAGCAGGGATTTATGCTGTACAAGGGCAGAATTAAGGACCCGCATTCAAGTTGTCCAACCTTGAAGCCTGTTTCTACCTAGCTTATAGTTTACTTTCAGAAGTTATGCAAAACCTGCTGTGTTACATGTTTCATATTTCGGAGTGAATAGAAGTCTAGGACCTGTCCCTCTTACCCTTCTGCAATCAGGGGTAGATGAAGTGTGATCTGAAAGGGGACAACACAGTTCTTCCCTGTGACATGTCTCACAAGCACAGACAAGGTGTGAAATGAGCCACGAGACAAGCCCCAGCACTCAGATTCAGTTTTCTACCCACACCTGCATTTGCACCCTTGAAAATGCAAGAATGGTTAAAATAACAATGACTTCGCCTACACTGTGGTACTACAGTTATGCTGCACATAAGAACATTCAGGCTGAGGAAGAGAAGAGAGAGAACTTGCTCTCAACTCCAAAGTAGTCAGCACATTCCTTTAACTTAGGAAACTCTCATAAAGATGTAAATATATCCTATTTCCTATTGTATTCAGTAGTGCCTATATACATACAGTGACACAGTTCACAGCAATCTTTTGTAGAGCTCCAGCCAAGCTAAATGCTTTTGAAATGCTAATGAACACAATGAAACAATTCTTCATAACCCAAAACACTGCCATGCACTCAATAAAAGGAAAGCATCCTTAGGAAAGGCTGTCTGTCCCCCTTCACATGGGAAACACTGTACAGGTTTGGTCTGTAGAACTTTTGAGGGAGAACCCAGAGCCACCTTCAAGTACTCATGTGGATTTTGTTATATGCCTGATTATCTATAAAGCAGCTATTTTAAAACGTGCTTCAGCTACAAATAAGGAAAATTATACTTGCAGTCCATGTAATAAGCTGTAAGTAAGACTGCATGTGGGTTGTGTATGCCTCTTGAATTTGTGACGCCAAACAAATTTCCTTACCAATGGGCATAGGAATGCAGCATCCTAATGGGAAAGGTACAAATATTTGTGTGAATAAGAAGATACCCCCTGAAATGTTAAGAATCACTAACGTCAATGAAAAGGCATTTTAGATTACTTTGAATTTGTTGTCTCAATCTTAGGGCGAATGCCAGTTGTGGAGAGATCATGTTTTCTGCATTTCCTATTTGCTGACAAGACGAAGAACTTTCTGGACTCCAGGTTAGAGGGCGGTGTTGACAGTGCCACTATTGATGTTCTACACGAAAGAAGGTACGGGAAATAAAATGTTTGCAAACAGAAATGCAAAATCTAAACTTCTTTCCCCCACCCCATATGTTCACAGCTTTGAACATATCGGGCAGTTTTATACAACAGCGACAACAGAGATCTCACACGAAAAGCTTGCATGTGTTCATTTCTGGAGGGACTCCGGTTTTGCTCCACTTTAGGGAAAGGTTTTAATGTCACCTTGCGCCTCAAGAATGTCAGAAAGTATTGATATGAGCATCCTGAATGCCTTGGGTTTAGGAAAAAGTTTGGACGCATCTTTATACAGAGAATTGAGTCAGGAGGCAAAAAGTTATTAAAGGCACATTTAAAAATGCTCTTCTTAAGGCACATGTACGTAGCAAGTCAGCATCTTACATAAACGAGACCAGATGTGCTGTGCAGATGTTGGATGGTCAGATTTTACTGCACACGTGCTTTGCAGTTGCCGTGTGCACATGCAGCACAACATGTGTGTGTGTGGTAGACACTGGACATCAGCCACAGGGATCTGGAAAACAAACTCCCACTTGTTACAGTAACTTCAATTGCTCACAGAGTTCCTTGTTTCCTTGCACAAAGCTGTTTCTCTTGATACTTTAAATCTAGCAAGGCCAGCAGGAGGATCACTTCCTTCAAACGCTGTGAAGCTCTGTAGTGCATAATTCTCATAGCTTCCCAATTGGCTCCTGCGTTTTAGAAGGGATCACAGAGCACCACAAACTTGTGTGCTACAAATATCACCCACTGCTGTCAAAGGAGTTCAAGGCAATGTAGTTCTAAGTATAGGATGGTGGGTGGTCTTCCTAGACTCTTGGCTTTCTGCAGTGTGTGAACCCTCTCCAATAGTGTCTTAAGCAAAATAAATGATTTGTCATGTGTCTGGTCCCTGCTTTGAAAAATCAGGCATAGCTTTCAGACTGCCTCCCTGAGAATAGGCAGAGCAGCACTCTTTGCTGCACTAGTGTGTTCTGCTCTATTAGGTACTGGAGATCTACCCAGTTGATTTAATGTTGGTGACAAGTATCCTTGGAGAGAGTAGATCAGCACCATTCTATGCAGCACACATTGCTAGAAATGGAATTAACAGAAAGCTTCATGCTTCTGCACATTCACCAATCCAAAAATCAAGCAGAATCCCCTTAGGGCCAGTTTTGATCAGAGGGGAAAGACTCATTTCAACTATTTACAACTTGAATGAACTTTTGAAGGAGTAGAATGTTCAATTTACCCTTTAGTTCAACAGAAATAGCAGATTTAATAAGAATCAGACTGCTGGAGCAAGAAATGGGCCATTTTTTTAACAATTAAAATTATTCAGTCTTTCCTAAAATGATTGCTGGCACTGCTATTGGAAGTGCATTTTTTGTTACAAGAACATGGTGTTTATAGTCAGTCCCTCAACATCTTTATAATTTCAACTCAACTAATAGCCACCAGAACTAAACAAGATCTGAGCAAGGTCATAATAGTACTTTCATTAATAGTACACGAGTCTATTTGAGAAGAGTAAAATATCTGAGATTTCTCAATTGTATTTAAAAATTGGAACATAGAGTGTTATTTTTGTTGACATTTGTTGCACTTCTAGTGAACAAATAGGCTGGAAGGATACTAACAGGAAATTCTGTTCACAAGATAAGCAGCTGCTAGCCCCCAAAGCTTCAAAAGTTCATAAAGGCCAGAAGAATTTTCTCTCTGTGCCTGATTTAATGAATAGTCAGCATTCCACACCAGCAAAAGGAAATGCTTTGGGGACAGTTTTTACAGAGGCAATCAGATCTTGTGTTTGTGTGAAGAAAGACAGAACTTGCCGTTTGTTTGTGAAATAACAATTTCAAAGGTTATGCTTTCACCACAAAAATCTTGAACTGTTGTCATTCCAAAATGCTGGAGAACCAGCCTATTTTGCAACTTGCTGTTTAGTTTCTGGAAAGAGTCTTAGTCCAGAACATGCCATTGTTTTTATATTAGAAACCCTTACGATTTTAATGCACTTTTGAAAAGTGTTTTGGTCTGGCTTATAATCATTCACAAAGCAGCTAACAGAGAACTGCTTCAGTCTTTTGGTCATCTGCTTGTGGCCCACAGATGCTATAGCCTTCATGTAAACCCATAAAGGAAAGGCTTAAAAAGTACATCAGTAATAAACTGCATGATCTATTAGTAAGGTCTTAAAATGGGAATGTCTTCAGGAAACTCCTCAGGGCTGTGTGGTAAGACACATCTTCAGCTGATGTAGACCACATAAACTCATTTATTACTGCTCTGCTTATTTACATCAGTCAAAGCTTCAGACCTCGAGTCACTGTTAACTCTGGGAAAATTCCATGTTTGTTTGGAAATATTTGCTCTTGGAAAAGTGGTGTTGGATTTTTATACATAAAACTTGTTCAAGGACAGTCCTTGATAGCAAAGAAGTGATAAATTTAACTTTAAGCAGTATGATTTCATATGAATTCATGAAATAAAGATGAAATGCAAGAAGTAAATGCAGGTCCTGTGTGATCTATTTGTAGATGGGTGGTGACATTTTAGAGCACCAAATTCCTTCCAATGGAAAAAACGTGCTGTAAGAGGCTTGGCATTCATGAAATCTCAATCCAGAAGGTAGTAAGCCATGCTCATTGCAAGGAGATTGACGTAATAACTTCAAACCTTTCACAAGCCCAATGACAAAAAACATGGTAGGCCTTCAGTCAAATTGCTCTTCAGTTCTTTTCAACATGTAAGAAGACAAATTATAACATTCGTGTTCTGCTAAAGTTTGGTAATCTGACAATGGGGTCTGACAGCCTAGACAATAAAAAAATATGTACATAATGCAGCATTGATTGCTTTCACAAACACTATCATTGATAAACTGAGAATTTTCTCAAGGCTTATGGAATGAGGGAGCAGAGGACCACACAGCTGCTCTGACCATGTTGCATTCAAGCTGCTTCTGGGCTATGGCTATTCCAAATTCACAGGCACTTGAGTATTCAGCTGGCTTGGACCAGAACAGATCCAGTAGGTCCAACCATTTTCTCTGATTTCCCTATCAGTAATGCAGCCTCAGAAGGTGCAGGCATAACTCATTTTGGAAACGGCACTGTGAAAAGGGAATAAAAATTTTTCAGGACCATCTTGGTTTCAACATGACCAATTTTACTTTTTTTTTTCTCTGTGTGTAGCATGTTGTTTTCTCAATAATGCCCAAAGTGCACAGAAGCAGAAATGGGTTGTGGCATTCATATACATTGATTCCTGCCTGCACATTTGAAAATATATTTTCTCAGGAAAAAGTTGAATAGTTTTATTTTCTTTTTCTCTGTTGCTTTTTTTCTATTTGTTAAATATAAAATGTTATTTTCAAAACAGAAATAGATGTTTCAATTTTGTTTGAGCTTGAAAGCTTGAATTTTTTTGGAGGAGAGGATGTTCTTTGAATTTTGTTATATTTATGTGCATATGCATTCCATTATTGTGTATTTATATAGAAAAGCTTGTATAAATTGTCAGTAATTGAAAATCACTACATTGCTTTAGAAATATATTTAAATGTCTAGTCTACAGGAAACTTGAATTTTACCTGGATCACATTTTTAATTAATCATCTGTATTTTTGAATAAGCACACATCAAGACTGAACCACTGCCCTAGATCATACCTCACTGAGCTTGGACAGAAATGACATCTTTCGCTTTATGCCTTCTTTCCTGAGCTGGGCTTTTATGCTGCTTTCACAGCTTTCCTTGGAGTCAGTACTTGGGTAAACTGAAGTTCCTGCTTTCCCATTGCTAAAGGCAGCCCTCTTACAGCACTCTCACTGGATTTAGTCAGTAAGTGCTTGTGCTCTTATTTATAACACCGTTTTCATTTGTGTCACTACATAAAACGTGCTGAGGGGTTTTGTCTGTGTTAGCAGAAAATACAAACTTCCCAAAGGCTCCTGTGGAAGTGATAAGACTCCCACTTTGTTCAATGGGAAAATCCAGTCTGGCCTGTCTCTGGGACCCGAACACAAAGCTGAGCATATCACACTTAGCTGAGGTTCTGTCTGAGGCTGCCTGCCAGTGCTGTTCCAGAAAGTGCTCAAACTCAGCTTTCCAAGCTGTCCTTCAAATTCATCCAAACAGCTGCCAAGAAGCTTTTTTTAAGCAATGGCAGGTCTGAGATTTGCTGAGACAGAAGGGGAAGGCAGCTGGTTTTAGTCATCAGAGATCATTTGAATGTGACCAGGTTTTGCCTGCTAGGTGTCGAGAGACAAACCACCACAGGAACAGGGAGCAGCAGCTTTTACGGAGACATTAGTTCTTGCTCTGCTGTCACTAGGCACAGTTACCTGTCTTCGTGCCATCTTTCTTCACACAGAGAATCCAGAATATTTTGAAGTGGCATGCTTCAGCCTATGCTGAAATACTCAGAGACAAGTTGGCTTTCCCTCCCACTTAGTCATTCCTTCTCAAAAATCAATATGGCATTTTGCAGAGTAAATTTTCACTTCAGTATGGCATCATCCACGTCACTGCTCCATGGACAGTCACTGAGCTAACCCACGCTATGCCACATCCTCAGCCCTCATTTCTCAGCAGACTTGGTAAATACAGTCATCTAGAGGATACCACTTGTTCCAACTCATGAATGAACCTTCTGCATATAAACTTTCTGCATCCACTTGTTAAATCAACCACGTCAAAAGATTTGTTTGTCCCCTTCTCTCCTCCTAAGTGATTGGTTGCACACAAGCAAAACACTGTCTGATGTTTTGATGTTTGCAGACTGCTTTCACTTGAAACGTTGAAAACTCCTTACTATGTTACCTATACAAATATGTGGTGTCCATTCATGTGGAATTAGAATAGGAAAGCAGTTGTAGCTGTGAGGCTCTTTGTGATGTAGTTAGAAATCCAGCTGCTCTCCTGCCTCCCCTTTTCCCATTGCTCATAATTCAAATTCCTTTTGGCTTCAATTTTCCACACTCAACCTCAGCCCAAAAGTGATTATATTGGACATCTGAGTAAAATCTGTTGAGCTATTTTTGAATGATTCAAGTGTGAAAAACCTCTGCCAAACACTCTGACCAAATATAAATAGAGGGAAAATTTAGAGCCCTTTTTTTTCCCAATAATTTGTAGAGGTCACTAAAGAAAGTTTCTCAAGCTTTTTCAGAAGGGGAAGTTTATAATGGGAAATTTTGTCACCTTGTGTACAGTAGCAGCTTCCTAACCCAGCCTCTTATCTCTTACTTTTGCCCAGTTCTGCAGCCACACACCGACATTTTACCCACAAGTGCATATGGGCACACAAGTAAAGGGCTTCATTCCATCCGTGCTGTCTGTGCTGACAGCAGCATAATTTAGGTTTCCTCTCTGCTTGATGGAAGTTTACCATTGTGCTATAAAGGGAAAACCCAAAACAACACACTGCTTTCTGTTCCAGCTGAACTTTGTTCATCCAAACAAAGTGCCTGAAGGGAAGACAGGGCAAGGACACTACCTGGCAAAGCCTCCCTCTCAAGGACTATTTAGAGCTGTACCCCTGGAGATGAAGAGCAGATGCCTGATGGCTAAAGACAGGCAAAAATCATATGTATTTTAAACACAAGAAATGCCAAAAGGTCAACCCAAAGAACTGCAGGCTAATCTGTCCCACTTTGATGGTCTCTGGGGAGATAATTAAGCATGGGTTTTCTAAGTGCAAATTAGGCGTGACCCACCTGATTGCCTGCTGTGATGAGGATCTCTGTTTCTGGACAAAGGCAGAGCACTGCATGTCATTTATCTTTACTTCACCAAGGCTTTCAGCACAGTCTTGCATAATATTCTTGTATCCAAGTTAAACTGTTATGGCTCGGATGAATGGACAACCATCCATCTAAAAACTTATTCATGAGACTCATAAGGGTAGGGGTCAGTGGCTCATATTTTATCTGGAAGCCAGTAACAAATTGAGTACTCTGTCTTTTCTGGCAACCTGTCCTGCTTAACATCTTTATCAATGGCCTGATTGCGCTTTCATCCAGTCTGGAAATAACACCAAATCTGGGGGCAATTGTTGATACATTCAGGGTGTAGAATTTAGGGATGTAATCCGTAGGGACCTAGACATGTTGAAGGAATGGAACAGGAGGAACCAGCTGAATTCATCAAGGACCAATACCAAGTGCTGCCCCTGGACAGGAAAGACAACCTGGTGCAAGGACACAGGGTGATGCCTGGCTGGGAGCAGCTCTGCAAGAAGGGACCTGGGGCCTTGGCTGGCACAAGCTGGGTCTAAGCCAGCAGTGCACCCTGGCTACAGGGATAGCCAGCTGCACCCTTGGCTGTGTCAATGGCCAGGACATCGAGGGGAGGGTTTATCCTTCTCTTCTCAGCATGGCTTGGAGCACATCTCAAATACTGCACCCACTTTTGTCTTCCCAGTACAAGAAAAATATTAACAAACTGGAGCAAGTTCAGTGGAGGACCCCAAGCTGCCCAGGGTCTTGCCTTGTGTGGGAAACTGAGGGTCCAAGGTTTGCTCATCCTGGAGAAGAGATGTCTTTGGGGGGAACCAGCAGTAGCCTGCCTGTACCTGCAAGGAGGGCATCAAGCAAGCTCTTCAAAACAGAGTGTGAGAGGACATGCACAATGAGCGTAATCTGAAACAAGACATGTTCAGGATGAAAAAAGGAAAAAGGACTGGACCAAGGACCAAAAAAATTTTTTTTTTTCACTTTTAAGAGAGTCAAGCACTGAAACAGGTTGCCCAGAGAGGCTATACTGTCTCTCTCTATCCTTGGAGAACTTCAAGACCACTGAATAAAGCCTTGTACAATTCGGTCTGATCTCACAGATGACCCTGGTTATAACAGAAGGTGGAAATACAGACCTCCTGAGATCCTCACAGCCTGAATTATCCTATGATCCTGTGTTGTATTAAAGAGTAAATGTAGTCTGTTCTTCTAAGCCTGATGGTACAAATCTGTTCTGCAGCCTGAGGGTCCCAGTACTGTGGCCAGTGTTGCGTCAGGAGGCAGAGAAAGGAACCATGAGAACACACTGTCTGCATTGTGGTATATGCTCAGCACCTGCCTTTACCTTTAGTCCCTCCTATAATCCCATATGCAGGATTTGGAGCATTTTTTCATTTTATACATGAAAATCATGAAAGAGAATTATTTTGTAATCTGCTAACAAGCCCTGTTAATTCCATGTGTAAGAGTAAGATCCAGATACTTGGAACTTGGGGTACACTTACTGGTATTTGTTTCAAGAAGAGTAATTTAAGCCAGAACTACTTATTTCTAAGACATCTTCCCCTCAGGATCAGAAGGCCCAGAGAAGATTAATCAAATTCAGTGATACAGCTCTCCCCTTTTTTCCTACAGTCAGCAGTAACTATATTAGTCTAAGAATCAAAATGGGACTTCTACGATATGAAACATTAACTATCATAAAACATGAGGGCCGCTATTATTCTGTTTTGTATATAACAAATTTTAATACGTGAGCAAATTATCATTTTCCAGACTCATTCAGAAGCTCAGTTAAGTAATTGGGTTTTCCCATCCACTGCCAGCTGGCACTGGATCAGACTTAATGTGCAGTAGTGGAAGTAAGGCTGGTAGGTTTGAGTCATATTTCAGTGACAACAATAGATCAGCTTGCATTAGAGAAGCAGTGGACAGAGTTGTGAAGAAGGTGAATTCCCAGGCATATAAAGTGGAAATGGATAATGAAAGACTGTAATAATGAAGGGTTGTGAGACAGTAAAAGGAAACCAAAGTTGCTGGAGGAGTGAGTGAATGTCATATCAGAGATAGTCAGAACATAACGTGGATGAATGTCTGGAAACAGCAATGTAAGGTGGAAAAGCTATGACCACAAGGTAGCAGGACAAGATCTTTTCCAAAAACTTGAGTCCAAAACTGGAGACTAAGTAAGAATTTAGGTGGCTAACTAAGAAGACTAAGAACTTAAGTATTTAGAAATAGTGTTGGATCGATAATCTCATCTTCAACATGAGATTTGCAAAAAATTATTTCAGCAAGAGGTATATTTGCAAATAAAAGTAACAAAACTTGATGTAACACACTTAGCAGAAAGCCATATACAGCATGCAGTAAGTTTCACTAGTCTCATACAGTCCAAAACATTATTGACTCATAATGGTGGTATGTGATGTAATGATTATGAGGTATTAGTCTCACCTACTTTTCCCTAACCCAAGAACATCACAGAACAATTAACAGCGATAAAATCTCTGTAGCTGGGATAGCAACTTGTTTTCTCTTAGTTCTTTCTGAGTTATCCTGTATTTAAACATAAGACTTTTTTATTATAAAAACAAGAAAAATGAAAAAAGAAATTATCTGAATGCATCAGCACGTGAAATATATGCTTTATTTCTGCATCTGACTGTTAAAAGTGGCTTACTCTTAAATGAACTTGCTTTGTCCTTTAGGTCCTCCTCATTTTCAGTACAGTCATGGTGTATTAACAATGAATACAAAGATGTTCACAATGAACACAAAATAATTCAACTGAGAGAGCAAAACCCTAACAAGTAATATTATCTTGCTTTGGAGCATGTCCTTGCCAGACCTGTTTAAATACTTTTTAAAAAGGAATTTTGGCTTGGGAAGTGGGACCTACATGCATGATTTGAAGTCTGAAAACCATGGCTAGGAATGAAAAGAGTAGATTCACTCTGTTTAGTGAATTTAACTCTACAGAACTGGAGTTCATTTATATATCACTGTCCTGCGATATATAAATGAACTCCAGTGTAACAGGACTTGCAAACAAAATTGCAAGAAGAGTAATTGGATATATTTTGCTTAGTGTCAGAATACATACTGATCGTTCTCTGATATTGTTCCTGACCCTGATTTTGTTATGTTTTCTTCAGTTTTACAGCACTGGAATGAGGTTGAGCAAGGAAAAACTCAACAGAAAATCAGTTTCACCTGAAATCCTCAAAAAAAAAGTCACTCAGCTTGTCAATACATTGGCTTCAGGTACCCCAAGAGGGAACAAGAAGGGAATGAATGCTGCAGAGCTCCTGTCCTTTATTGCTTAGCTTCATTTAAAGAATTTACTTATTTACTCACATAAATGTGATATTGAAAGAAAAATGTTTTCTCCTGGGCATAAAGCCTTAAGGCATCTTACTGGCAAGAAAAGCTAGAACTAAGCTTATATTTTTGAAAGAAAAATGGCAAGTATTTGGAAAAAAATAGAAAGGATAGACCTTGTGGACATTACTGGAAGGCATGACACCCTGTCTAGTTCATGTTAAGGCTAATACAGTCATATTGATGGACCCAGTGCATAAAAAGGTGTGGCTGATGAACTGAATTCCTTGTACAAATATTGTCAGGGGGATGATGACAGTTCATCTCATCTGGATGGATGCAGCATTCCCTAAAAGCTGAAGTACTCCTCTTTAAATTGCTTATGTCCCTTAGTTCTCCCTCCTTTTTTTCTACATGGCAAAGTTGGTTTTGTCCCTAATACAGAAGGTTGAACTGCCTTGTTCACAAGGAAGGAAAAGGAAAAGTAGCTCCCAGTTCTGACTGAGATGGGTGAACCACAGTATAGTCTGTGCAAAAAGTGGCTTCAGACCAGGATTTCAGCTTTCAGTTGCCCACAGGTTCTTCAGTGACGTGATCTGTCAGCATTTGAGACCCACAGTGAATTAAGTGCAGTAGCAAGGTCATTGGGATTGAGCTCATCTTATTCCTGTGCTCCTCACATCCTCTTACACCAATTTGTTTCCAGATGCAGAGACAGAAGCACAGGGATGCTCAGCCAGGTAAATGTGGAGTTGTCCTAAGGCTAAAGCGATTTTAGATATGAAGGAGTACATATCTACGTCCTTATTCACATGTTGATTTACATGAGCAGTTTCTTTAAGTAAAGACAAAAATAATGTAAACTTGACAGGAAGTAGGTGTATAATTTTGAAGGCCATCAAATGAAAGGATAATTTATACTGAATAAGTGTTTCCCTAGAAAATATGTTTACTTGTCTAGAAGTGTTGTGGGTGCCAAAACCTCATTTTTAAAAGACAAATGACTTTGCAGGAAAGCGGAAGGACTGTGCAGGCCATGCACTTCCCTTGAGCTATTACAATGATTGACTCAAATGGCTTGTTAGTTTAAGAGACTTCTAGCAGGAACTGGACCATGCTGTATACTGTTTATGTTTTAAGAAAACATGGACTATGTTGATTTACAGCTCTCTAGGTTACTTCTTTAAGCAAAAATGCAGACTCCAGATGAATTCCATAGAGGGAAAAAAAAAAAAAAAGAAACACAAAATAAAAGAACCCAAACAAAATTCATAATTCTAGAGTTAGAGAACATTATACTCAGGCAAGTAGCAACATTCAGTTTCCTACTTTCACCATCTGCTTTTCAACTTCACTCCCTATGTGCAAAGCTAAGAGTTTTAGAAGGGCAGGGGGTCACCATTACTTCAAATAATTGGTATTTTAAATATGTCAGAAATACCATGAGTGCTGGCAGGAAGCCATTAACTACAGACAAGGAAGCAAAATTTGTCTTCTCAGATTTATAACGAAAAGTCTGTGCATTACACTAAATCCTTGCAAAGGAAGAATCTTTAGAGATCAATTCAGTTCCTCAGTTTCACATTTTCATCAGACTTCCCCTGCCTTATGTATTTTAAATAGCTGCTTGTGCAAGAGAATTCATAACCTAGAGGAACAGAGCTCAAACTGCATGAACTCTTTGGTTTCATGCTTCTGAGAACAAATGTGAACTTAAATCCCTGCTTTCAAATGACAATTGCATTGTGCTTTCATTTTGTTTTTTCCTTAAATTGTGTTAATCTTGTCATTCTCCCAGTTAGTAGCACAAAAATTTCTTTAAGTTCATGAGCACAAAGGCTTTGATTTTGTCTCATTGTTAAGATACAATCTTAAAATCTTTAGCTACTTTATCAGAGTGCGACTAATCCTCTGAAGTCGAATATGCCACACCAAGATACTTTTCCAGGAAGAGCTTGGAATTCAAAGGGAAATCAAGCTAAGCCTTTCAGCATGCAGTGCAGCCCAAATGAGCCCTGTTAAGGAGGGACATGCACAAGCCACCCAACAGCAGGTCTTGGCTAACAAATATATTTCTTCACATAGGCACTTCTGAGTGGCATCTAGTATAGCTTGACTGAAGGAAATGGGAACTCCTGCACCCATTCAGTCTGAAATGAAAGTTCTGCACACATGAATAAGATTCATACTTTTTCCAACAAATCACAAGTCAACATCTATTTTGTTTTACTCTGGGGAGATCCCATCAAGTCCAGTTGAAGGAAGGGGGGAGAATTTAGCAGCAAGAACTTTTTAAAATTTAACATGACTTCCACTAGTCATTTTTCATTCACTGCTTCTTTCATGATGATGGTACTTATTAGGAAAAATTTCATATACCCCATACAATTCATTTGAACTAATAATGCTTGGACAGTTCTTAGAAATGTGATATTAGTGTTGGCAGAGTTTCCTCTATTGTCTGCCATGTTCTCTAAAATTATGCCAAGCCACAAGCTAGGTCATCACTGCTTATATAGAGTCAAGTAAAGCTAGCTAGCAATAGTATGCTTCTGGCAATTTTGGAGTTGCTATTTTAAAGCTCTTTTGCCTGGAGCTATCTAGTCTCAAGGGTTACAAAAGGAGTCCTAGACTTTCCAATATAGCATCCCAGACAAGGATGTATCCTGACTTTTCAGTAATTGAGAATAGCCATAGGATTAGACCACCACTTGATACTGTGTTTGGATAAGACCCTCAATTTAGATGTTATTCATATCAGATGTTTATTTTAAAGTGAGGCATATTTAGGGTTTTAGTAGCTCAAGCCAGATTCCACGTCAACTTTCTCCACGCTATACATAGCCACCATCTGGCACCATTGCACCAGCACAACCCCCCAGGGCTCCAAAGGGCAGCTCTCTGTGACACCAGCAGAGCTTAGCACAGTTCCAAGCAGGTGCAAGTTCAACTGGAGCTGCAGCTCAGCCTCCGCAGGACTAACACTAGAGCAAATCACAGGTTGCCAGTACCTGAAGCGTGGCATTGAGGCTTGCATCAGATGGAGCTCAGATATTTGTTCTCTGTTCACCTGTATTGGTCTAAATTATGGACTGAAAAGCTTCAAATGGGATACCATCTTGTTTAAATGAGCCTGCTGGGCCTTTTTTCTAACATCACAGTGCTGAGTCAGCTTACTCGTGAGCAGGGGCTTGCCCATCAGGTCTCTAGAGAAACATCCTGGTGTGTATGAGAACTGTGTTACAAGAATCCAGATAAGGAGAACAAACTTCAAGTAGATGAAAATATTTCCTGGTGGGCAACTTAATCAGTATCCATTTTTTTCATTACTGACATCTCAGACTGATTCAGAGTGTATTGGCTGAACCCTTTGGGTGAGGTTTTTGATACTCAAAAGCTCAGACCTTCAGCTCTTAGTAAGGTCTTTAGACCACTCTTGAATACATCCAGCTGCAGCTCTGACGTTAATTAGTGATACCAAACATTTTATGCAACCATTAAAGATTAACTGTGTATGCAAAATACACAGCAGTCTGCACAAATATGCTTGAACTATCATTATATTTCTTTGAAGAAGCCATGATGGACTGCCCTTAAAAAAGTATACATAAACTGTTTCTATTTCACACAGGGCAGCAACTTCTAGCCAGACTCCACAGAACAATGGCTTAATTGGGCTATTAGGTAGTCATCCCACATGACCATATTTACCACATTTTCTTGCTCTGTTTGCAAGGATAACTAATTCGAAGCATCCCATCCAAACATATTAGGAAAGAGCTGAACACGACACCTGCTGTGCATAGTTTGTGTGCTGCATACACAAACAGTGCAGAATTGCACAGTGGAGAAAGTCAACGTGTGGCTAGTGAGTGACTGCTGCTGCAAAGTAACAAAGCTTTTGGCATTTCACAGATACTGAGGAAAGTGAAGGTTAACAGTTCTGAAATTATCTATTTTATGCCAGAAGCCAAAACAGTAGCTTTCTTTTTGATTTCTGTTCTGCTCTGCATTGTGATACAAAACTGAGACAAAGGAATTAGAGGGATAATCCTCTGTCATATCCTTAGAGGAATACTTCTAAGGGGCCAGGTTTCTGCCAGGGCAGAAAATGGTGTAAGACCTACCTGCAGGGTTATACCAAAAGTATGGCCAGCCAAACAGCTAATATCTGGAAAATAGATGCTGCTGTGCGGCAGCGCACTCATGTTGTGATACATTCCCAGAATACTTTTCCATCCTTTAGCAATTTGCAGTTTTTTGGCTTCCAGAGGCAGATGTTCAGGCTTTGTATGTGATGTCCTTCAATGGATACTCTTCTGTGAATGCTTGGTTGCTTTTTGAATGTGTGTACACCAGCAGTGTCCACACCACCCTTTGGCAAGGGATTTCTTGCAACCATTTAGATTTACACTGGAGGAGGAGATACTTCCTTTTCCTTTTATTTGAAGCCTCCCTACTGCCAATCTGCCACACCGACCAATGCTTCTCTTGGGAGAACAGTCAAACAGCCAATACAACCTCACCATCTCCAGGGCACTCATGATTTTTAGGACTCAGTCTCTCTCCAGTTATCCCTTTTCCAAACTGAAGAGTACTGGTCTTGGAGGGGAAGATCTTCCACACCTTGATGGCTTTCATTAGACCTCTTCTAGTTGTGTTTCATCCTTTTGAGTTGAAGGAGCAGAAGAGCACACTATGTCTATAATGGGGGTGTGCCATGGAAATATTCAGGGACACACTGATATAGTGTCTTCTACATCTTTGCTAGTAACTCTCAACATCATCCTTGCTCTCTGATTGCTATTAATGTATCCACACATAAATAAGTAAATTCTTATTTGTGACTTATAATAGTTTGTTCAGAATCCATCAGTTAATATTTAAATTGGGAGTGTGTCTTTTCATGAACACCACTTAATACTGAACCACAATTGAATTTTAACCCTCATTTGAAATTCTAGTCACTCAGTCCAACAAGGGCTACATGCAATTCATTCTTCCTATCCTCTAAAAACTGACATAATTGGAGGATTTTCTCACCTTGCTGCTTGTGCCCTTTCAATTTCTTTATGACTGTGCTGAGCAGCCTATCTCATCACATCATCCTTACCACATTTCACCATAATGTGCAGCTGATGTCCCTCTCCATAACTAAAACCAACCTTTTTCTCCTATCCTTTTATATTAACTACTTAATTATCTATGGAGTTATCTTCCCTTGTATGCAAAGGCCATCTCCTTTCCTTAAGAGCTTTCTGGAAATCCAGGAAGACTAAATCAGAGTGCACCTTCAAAAGTTACAAGAGATTCCTGAGACATGACTTCCTTTACAAAAACATTGATCCTCTGAAGTGTGTCATTTATCCACGTGTTGGTTATATAAAGTAGCTCTGCAGCAACATCAAACTCACTGATCCAGTTTCCTGAACCTCCCCTGGAATTTCTTTTTGCGATAGCATCAAGGAAGTTTATCCATATGATTTTAACATGTTAGGAAGAATCTTCATGCTAGCCCAAACATCAAGATATTTATAGGTTTCTTGCTGAAATCCTCTACAGATTGTATCAAGAGAATCACACACTAGCATGCACAGTCTTCTGCATTGTGCTTCATTTAGTCAGATCAGTAGCATAAGCAGAAGGGGAGAATTAAGAAAAAGCTGATAGAAAGGGGATAAAAGAGCCCAATCTCAGGTTCAAGGGGGCCTGTCTTTATCTGTAGCAGTGATTACAGGCACACATGTAATGTAGATATGTATATTCCTCCAGAATCAGTATTTTCTAAAAGAGTATATCAGCTGGAGATGATAACTCCTGGGTTATCTCACTTTCTCACTGTGAGAAAAAAAAATCATTTATGCTTGAGCCACGTGGGTATCCTGTGATGCCCCAAGAGGGGATTCAAGGCACCAGAAAGTAGTAACTGAGTGATAAAGCAGATATGTTTCATCTCATATTACAAGCTTAATATTAGAAAACAAAGTATTGAGGACTTATTTTCAGAGGTCACAAGATCCCACCACTCCTGATCCAGTGGTGTTTCAGATGCTTCAGTACCCCGTGAATTGGGTTTTGTGAACATTTGCAAAAATGCTGACCAAACACTTTAAGGTCTTTTCTGGGCACTCTGTTTTGAAAACAGAATTATTGTGTGTCTACACTTTTCTTAAAGCACGGTGATTTGGAGATTCTCCTTATTACTTAAATATTTCGATTAGGTTATTATTTGTTGTCACTGACTACAGCTGAGAATACTGCAACATAAAATGACACTTCATGTTGTCTCAGACTCAGCGCAAAACCATAAAGTGTGATTATTGTTCAAAAAGAGAGCCATACATTTTGAAATTTGCGTTCATCAGAATACTGCTGGAAAAAATGAATGTCAAGCGACTTTACTGCTGCAGGGGTTGTTGATCAATGGGGCGTAACTACATAAACTGTGGTGTGTAACTAATGTATAACTAACTTTCACCTTTCAGTGAGGATTACAGTGGGCAATGGAAGATTTAATATTGGCAAGGTCTTTGCTGTACTCCTCTGATACATTGGAACAATGAATATCTGCCATGGTTGTTCTGGGAATTAATATGGTTAGGGATAAACTGCCAAATGTAAAAAAATTCCAGGCAACCCAAATGTATCATCTCACCATTACTGTTACCCACTGGCTTCTTAAGCTCCTGACTGAAACAAACCTGTACATATTCATCTTGCAAATTACAGTGAAAATGTCAGAAACAAGAAGAAAAATAATTATTCAATAGTGGTGATTTTCTAAAACAGGTTTAAAATCTTCCTGAAAAATCTGAAAGCATCTATGCAGTTAGTGCCAAAGAGAACTGGATGATACACACACAGGGTTTACACTGCACGTATGCAAAAGCTTCTCTTACTTTGTGTGCGGCCACAGTTCAACTAATTCTGATAAAGCAACTTTTTGGACAAGCAAATGGAAAACAAATCCATCAAATTCCATTAAGTAAAAAGACACGTCTTCCTTCTCGGTGAGTCTCCAAGCCACAAAATGCTGGAGGCTGGGAGAGCATTTAGAAGATGTGTCATTACATAATGGCCCCACTCTTGTATTTCCCCTGTATCTGCTGTGGGTTATTGGTTTTCCCGTAAGTACAGGAAAGAGTCTCCCCAAAATGCCAAAGGAGGTTAGAGAAACACCAAAAGGAAGAGGTAGAGGCAGCAAGCTCAGGAAAAAACACAAGTGAACCCACAGAAGATGAGTGTTGAAAGGATGGGGTGAAGGATTAAAGAATCAAAAATGTAAAATAGGAGAGGAGGTGCTCAGCTGGGATCTCCAACAGTGCCCATTGCTCCACAAAATGTATGAGGAAGCAGTGGAGTCTGCCAGGGTACTCTGCTCAGAGACACAGCAGAACAAGGGAACAGAAATAGGATCTACAGTTGCTGAGGTCTCCCCTTGTCATTCTGCTTTTTATGGCTGCAGTGGGTGGTCAGTTCAGTTTGGGCAAGGAAAGCATGAATAAGGATGTCAGGTACCAAAATCGAGGGGGACAAGTGCAGCCAGAACCTCAGCAACAGGGTTTGGATTCAAAGGAAAGACTACAGCCTGAAGCACTCAATACACTCAACATACTCCCCTTTCCCATTAATTGGAAACACAGCCTTGCCCATCACTCTACACATGAGTTTTCAGCTCCTCTGATCTGTAGGAAAACGTACACCAAACTTAGGTCTAGCATCCCAAGTCACAAATCCAGTAAGGAGAAAGCTTTGGGTTATAACCTTGAAAAAAATCGTCGAAGCTAAGGTTCTGTACTGTATAGTGAAGTTTCCAGTCACAGAAAAAAGAAGGAAGCTGTTCTGAAAGCTTGCTTACAGCACATTAACAAATGCAGAGGGTATATTACCGGTGTGTAAGATGTGACATTTGGGATATTTGCGTCAGCTGTGAAGCTATTTTAAGGTTTCTGTGGCTAGGCACCCAGTTAAAATCATTTAAATTGAAATTCTTCATGTAATGGTATACCTGTGTCTCTCAGGAATGGTGACAGTTGTTTCATTATTATATTTAGGGCACATCTGGATATCTTGATGAAAAAATTGAAATGATAGCTACTATTTTATTCCAATTCTTTGTTATTGAACGTGACTATAATACCACAAGATCTAAATATTTTTACTATACTAGAGAGCTTTCTCTTCCTTATTTGAAAGTTGCAATACTACCATAACTTATTTTTAGAAACAAGACTGCATTTGCTGAAGTTTTGCCTATTTAGCCTCCTTTGTTCTGACAACATTGTCTCCACAATTCTTCCCGTTTTTGGTAAGTATGTGTCTGCATTTACACAGCAACTCTATAAGAAACAATAAAAAGTTGCATCTTGGGAACTGCCATATATGGATGATATTTTAGCTGTGCCCTTGGACAGCATGCAAATGATAGAATTAACTGCTTCTTCAGCATATGGGTGAGAAATGCTTTCAGATGGTTGGTGGCTGAAGCTCAATTTTAATTTAGGCCACTATATTTTGATTTAACATAAACTTTCTGATAGGCTGGAAAGAACAGCTAAAATAATATTGCCTCTCCAACATTACCAAAGGTGTCATTTTCAGGAAATTACATAAAATCGAGAGGAATTCCAATTAAAGCTGAGTCTGAGTAGCTGCAAACATTGCGAGTGTTGAGCATTCAGAATCCGAGTTCGGCATCATCTGTTACGTTTGACCTGGAATGTATGAGTTGGGATAAATGCGTTGGAGAACCACATCAATTTGAAAATCACCTCTCATATTTCTCCTTTTGCCCAATCAAGACCTAGTACCCATTCCCTCTGCCTTCAAACGTGACTCCTGACGTACACGTTACCGCAGCTGTGGTGTGTCTCTCACTTGGAAGCCTGGCCCCAGCAGTCCCTACATCCAAGGTGCAGAGGAGCAGATGTGTGAGATGGGAGCTGAACAGGCATTAGACCATATGATCATTCTCAGCCAGTGGCTCATATGAGCTCACTTTCCTTCTCCGCATGGATAAAGAGTGCTTTGTTTGTACTGCAGAATCAAAGGCTACATGCAGGCAGTTCCCATGGTATAGTGGGACTGCAGAAACTTGGCAGGAGGAGAAGCCAGAGCCAAATATGCTGTGTGGCTCCAACCAGCCTGCACCTTGGTCTGCATCCCACAACCACCCACTGTTGCAGACCAGGAAGACTAGTGAGAATTTTCTTTCAAAGCAGAAGACCGTGGGAAGGAGCCCAAATTTACCTGTCTGCTCTGTGGGGACCTAATCAGCAGGGGAAAAAAAAAAAACTGGGAAAGAGCCAAACATCCCAAGACAGCCAACCTTCCTCCTTCAGGCTCTGCCATCCCACTGCTCTCATCTGCCAGCCACATTGTCCTGCCTTCACATCTATCTTTTGTCTTCTGGGCTCACCTCCATTTCTCTTCTCTAAGGCAGAGAATTAAAATCTCTCTTTCTGGCCAGTGTGTGACACGTGCTGCCGTTGCCAAGAGAGAGAAGCCCTTTTCAAACACTGCTCCTTCTTTTCTCTGTGCAAACACAGCACTTAATTGATTTTGCAAACAGTTCAGTCTGCTTTTCCAAGGGTTATAGCAAACTGTAAGGTTTGCACTTTGCACTAAAACTTAGTGGGGGAAAAAATAAAAAACTGATCATTCTCAGGCCATGAAGAGTTTCCACATTGGATGGCAGGAGCTGCCCGTGCTGACAGGAGTGAGCATTGCCAACTGTGTGTGTTGAAAGATGAGGAGTTGTCCCACGCCAAAGAGCAGGGAGCACTTCCCTTCCCAAGGATGTACTTGTGTGTCAGTAAGCAGCAGCTTCTGTTAAAAGAAAATATATTACCAAAGTACATGATCCTAACTGGGAGTAGGGACTGTTACCAATCATCCCTAAGTGCAAAAACATTGCAAAGTGTTTGATACCAGCTGCCACACACGGGTAGGACAAGACCTTACAGTCTGAAATCATGGATCTGTATTTTAATGCAGAAGCTTGGGAGTTTTTATGCTAACAAAATTTTTATAGCAATCCCTTGACAGAGGCTTTGAAGTCTGACTTTCTAAAGATGGAGAGACTGTCAGTCATTTTTCAATTCAGAAATTAAAGGAAGGGTACATATTGGTTTGAGAGCAGCTTGGATATCCTAACCCAAACCCTTAGTTTATTTTTCTGCTTCTCAGCTCCAAATACAGTTGTATTTCACTGCTGACTTCCACTTGGCTGCATGATGATTCCACCCAGACTTGGACCCTCTGAGAAGAAATACCTAGTACTTGTCTTTAAATTATAAATTGATAGAAAACTTTTGTTGCACAGAGCTTGCATGGACTATCTTAATCAGGTGAATTCAAAATTTATAAGCCTTGAAAGGAATTAGAGAATCTTTTATACATATATTTTATTCCTTTTGAGCAAATGTCTTGATACTTTGGATTGCAGGTAGGTATTTTGGTTTTTCTTTTGGATTATTTCATTAAAATTGAGTGAACACAGAAGGGCAGCTGATAGCAAGTTTTCAGTGCTAGAAGGCAATGAAGAAATGACATAAACTGCTTCCCTTTGATGAAAGCTTTAACATGTGACTTAAGTTTAAAGACATAAGAGCCATTAGTGTTTACTTTATTTTCTTTTCTTTCTATATTTGTCCCTAGTTGGGAATATTAACTGATGATACATTGAAGTGAAAACAAGCTTGGTTTACAGAAGACCTGTCCTTGCCCCTCATAACATGTCTTCTTCTTCTTCATACACGTCTGGTATATTTACAAAGTATAAAGTTTTAACAACAAGGCAAACCTTTGTCCAGAAGGTTTATAGTGGTGCCGGGTTCCCCATCCTTTCCTCTTTGATTTGGACCTATATTTCTTTGTGTATTAGTTTAGAGACAACAGGATACTGCATCATTACCCTTCCTGAGGGTGGCTTCCTTTATTTTTCTGAAGAAGCCATGGTTGCCACACCTCAGTAAACTGCTGCAACCAGCTCCTAATTACCTTTCTTTAATAATAAATATCACATAAGATGTATTTTTAACTTTCAAAATTGGCATAGCCAGTGGACTTAACATCACTCTATCTGTGGGAGGTTACAGAAATATGGTTAAAGAAATTTGGACTTGTAAATCTCAGCCTTTTTGTCTCAACTAGAAATGTACCGTGCCCATTTTATGAATGGCAAAAAATGGAAATTAACATTGATGACACTCAGTTCTGTCACAGCTCATATGACACCTTTGCAGAGGATTTTCCTCTTCCATTCTTAAATCCCAGCTGTCACAAATAGCACCACCAAGAACCTCGTCCTGCTGGAGGAAAATTGTTGGAGAATTACTATCAAGCATGACTTGAAGAGCAGCACATAATATACAGCTTAGCAAGAGGGATAATCATGCAAAACCTTAAGAGAAGATCTTTGGCTTTACTGCGGTGCCCAGAGGCAGCAGTTTTATTGAATGGGTATTTGGGTGTTGCTGGTTTTCATTGTTGTTTTTTTCCCAGTAAGGCTGTGCTCATGTCCAGGTCTCATGTACCTTCCCAAGGGGCAGGCTGGCTGAGACCTGGTAACTGAGCGCTCAGAAGGAACCTCTGGAAATCAAGTCTGGATTCTCTTACTCCTGTGCAGCACAAGGAATGTCCTTTTTTCCTCTGGGATGTAAGCAGAGATTGATTTGTTTGATTGCTTTTTAGTTTATAGTGCTGCATAGAATCACAGAATCACAGAATATGCTGAGTTGGAAGGGACCCTCAGGATCACTGAGTCCAACTCTTGACCCTGTGCAGGGCAACCCAAGAATTACAGCATGTGCCTGAAAGTGTTGTCCAAACATATCTTGGACTCAGACAGGCTCTATGCTGTGAACACTTCCCTGGTGAGCCTGTTCCAGT
>VWZT01002845.1:165140-216996 GCA_013397055.1 Pachycephala philippinensis
ACCAGGACCCCCTGGTGCCTTCCACAGCGTTGATTTCCAACATCTCATTCCCCAGTCTATACACAACCAGGGCTGCCTCATTCCATGTATGGAATCTGTCACTTACCCTCATTAACCATCATATGGTTGATGATTTCCCATCTCTCTAATTTGTTGAGGCCTCTCTGCAGGGGCTCTCTGCCCTCGAAGGTGTTGACAGCTCCTCCCAATTTGGTGTCACTGGTAAACTTTATTAGTGTTCCTTTGAGTCCTGCATCCAAGTCATTAATAAAGATGTTGAAGAGCACAGGGCTGAGGATGGAGGCCTGTGAAAACCCACTAGAGAACGGATGCCAGCTGATGTCACCCCATTCACTATTAGCCTTTGTGCCTGGTCCATGAGCCAGTTACTTACCCATCACATGATGTGGTATTTATCCAGCTGTGGGCTGGACATTTGGTCCAGAAGAATACTGTGACAGACAGTATCAAAAGCTTTGCTGAAGTCCCAAAAGATTGCATCTACTGGCTTACCTTGATCAGCTAGGTGGGTTACCCTGTTGTGGAAGGAAATTTTCTCCCTACAGTGGCCTCTGTACTATTATTCATCAGTAATCCGCTTTTCTGCAGCTATAGCACATGGATAACTGAGGGAAAACAGCCCCAAGAGATGCAAATATCTAACAAAGGTGACCAGGGAATTCTTAAAATTAAAACATTCCCTTTTCAAGTTGAACAAAATGTTTTCTTCAATCTGAAATCACTCTTTTGGAAGAATTCTTTCAACTTCCAGATGTATCAAAAATGTTGTCCCCAAGCACCACAATGAAAAATCCACTGCTCAGAGCAAGATTAGGTATCTGAAATGGAAGATACACTGAACCGCTGTGATAATAAACTGAAGTGTCTTGTCTTCCTTCTATCCCAGGAACTATTAATGTCATAAATTAGGAATTCCTCTGAAATAATGAGGGAAGTGATTAAACTGACTGTGAATTTGACAGTGTACCTGAACAGCCAGCATGAAGCAGAACAGATGCTAAAATAGCCATAGATGGCTCTGGTTTACATTTTCTTACTTTGCTTCTATGTACTTATCTTTTGGTCCGGCTGCACCAGCATGCACATGAAATGAGTTCCTAGCCACTGGAATGGAAGCTAAGTGGAATACTAAACACCTGCTTTCATCAGTGCTCATCCACACAGAGAGGAGGTGAATATTTTCCTAGAGACTGAAATAAAGTAGTAAAGAAGAGCAAATCCCCAAAGCTCAGCATCACTTGCTGCATAAGAAATAAGAGCGTCGTTACAGGTGATCCTGTTGTTCGAAGTGTTAAGACTCTGCATGACATTGTAGCCATAAGAAAACCAATTTTGGCTGCACCAAAATGAACTAAGTGAGATTGAGAAACGGATTTATTCTCCTTTTGTGAACAAGTTCCCCGTCTGTTTTGCTGCTTCCGGGTCAGGAGAGATTCCCCACCCTTTTCCTGATAATTCAGCTACTGCAGGGAAGCCTGCAGGGTTTTCCTGTAGCCTGTCTCTCCCATGTGTTGCTCCAGAGAATGAGAGGGCAAAGGAGAGTAGGAGGCCAAAAAAAGTTCCTATGGTATAAGTTCTCCAAGCAATCCCTACCTCACCAAACAGCAATTTTAGTTCCTTTGTATCATTTTATCCATCATCCACAGCACAAGGAATGTATGTGGCACTAAGGCAGGTGAGCAGGCTTTACTGAAGACCCTGAGGTAAGCTCAGTTGGTTAGACCACCTGCCAAGGTTGTGGGTTTGATCCTCATTCATTTAAGGGTTGGACTCAATGATCTTTATGGGTCCCTTCCAACTCAGAATATTTTGTGATTCTGTGACATCAGAGTAGGTGGGCCTTAGTTTGTCTTAATACAGACTGTGACAATAGCTACTGACCATAAATGCAATGATGGAGATAAAAGAATGGATAAACTGTTTAGTCTGAGAAAACATATGAGCTGGGGGATTTCCAAGGTCTCTGAGGATGCAACTGTCAGGAAAAAATTGCCAAACAACTTGAGTTCAAAGGTAGAGTAACTTCTGCTTAACAGGATGACTCCTTACTGAGCCTCAGGGGAGGCAGGGCTGCCTCCCTTTGTACATGCCTGGGAGATGAGATGTTACCCACTGGAGTGCTGTGCACAGCACCTGCACAGAGCTAGAGGCTGATGGACTTGTTTACATGGAGTGAAAAGGTGATGTCGAAATCAAGTTCAAATTTTTAAAAAGTTTTAAAGTAATGAAATATTGTGTTGGCCCTCACTTTCAGGGTGGCTCAGGCGTTGGACTTGAAGTTCAGGGAGTAGCATAAGAATTCCGTTTTCCAGCCCACGCTTAATGGTTAGAAAGAGGAGTAAAAACGTGAGTTTCATTGGACATTTCTACATTGTGTTTGCCCTGGTCTTGTTCAGTGGAATGGGAGACATCTGATTTTCATCTGCTGATCTGGAAGTGAGGTCATCCCACAATGTCTGATACCTTTATTAACATGTTGGGAAAGTGTGCTCCAGCCATACCATTACTCCAAGAGAATAATACAAGTTTCACAGGTATGAACAGAGCCAAACGAGGGAAAGAATATTCCTTAGCCATGTTTGTGTGGGAAGAAAGTCATGGGAGAAGTGTAGACAAGCACTATTTCTCTAGTTATGATGAAAGTAAATTGGGTTTTAGAGAGAATTCAACCTCATTCCAGTACATGGAAACTGGGGCGTTCAAGCAGGTCATAAATTGAATGTTTTGAGTACCTACTGTAGCTCTTGAAAGGGGAAGAAAGTAACCTATTTTTCAGTAGCATTTTGTGTTGAATAAATCCCAGTGTTTGTCCATCAGTTCCTTTGGGTAATTGCGTTGGGCAAGGAACAGCCAATGGCCCTGAACTGATTGTTAGCCTGAAATTTGCATTGGGAAATGTTTGGAGACATACAGTCCAGAACTGAACAGCTTCAAGGTTACACCAGGAAAGCCAGCCTTCTAGTATATATTCATTCGTGAAGATTACTATATAGAAACAGGTTCTAAAGCCTTTAATGAAAGTGATTAAAATGTTTTACTCTTTGGTTACTCGGTCTCAAACCCTCAGACTCATAAAAGATATCCTTAGGCAGAATCAGGTCAGTGCTATGGCCCCAAAGGCACTGCCAGTCCTGAGTGTCCCTGCCCAGCCTCTCCTGTGGTTACAGCCACACCACCCATGGCTCAGGACCTCATCTTAACCTTTCCTGAGGCACACAGACCTTGTTTGAGCTATGCCAGAGGAGTCCTGGTGTCCAGCCCTGCATCATGGATGGAAAACTTGTTGGTGGACATTGAGGCTGCAGCCTCATGTCCACCCCTGACTCTGTCCTTGTCTCTTTTTGCTCCCAAATGCACCCCCTGGATGGACCCTGAGCTGGCTCATCTGTTGCTTTACTTGTGGCTGCCAATGGACCCTGACACCAGCCTGATGTGTTCAGACCCTGAGAGACAGGCACCAAGCAGAAGCCCAGCTCCTCCTCTCTTGAGAAGCAGCCCCCCTCTTGCTGCTTCCTGGCATTCTTGGATCGTGTTTTGAGATTAAAGAGCTCTGGGTTTGCACAGAATGGCCCCGCAGCAATGTAAAATAACAGTAAGATGTACAGGTGAGCCTCACAGCACTAAGACCTTTTTTTGCTAAACAGAAAATTACCTGCCTTTTCAAAGCACTGTGTTGTGTTCTTTCATAAACAAATTCCTAATTTGAAGGTTTTTTCATAAGTCTTTCATTTTTAGTTACTTGTTCCTGACTATGGGATTTTCCCAGTAAATTTATGCACATGCAACAATAATGTCCAAAGGTTGTATATGTCACCCTGTCACAACAAAATCATTCTGGATTAAGCTGTCTCTGTTCAACCCATACTTGACACTTCCTACTGTCACTGGACCAAGCAAATAGCTGAGGTGCTCGTGTGTGCAGTTCAGATGCATTGTTCCATTTTTTCCTGTCTCTTGAAACTCAGCATTAAAATTCTCAGGTATGGCTTCTTAACAGAATAAATTGTTCCTATTGAGTTTTCAGGCAAGGATAAGGGAGAGACATTAATAATTCAAAGGTTTCTGCTGCTTTCAGAGCTTCAAAAGCCAGGTGTGTTGTCTCATATTTTCCAAAAGGTCAAAGGCATGTTTTTACTGCCAGTGAAAGATTTCGTATTTGGTGTTATGACTGCACTTTACAGCAAGTGAGCAATAAAAATCTGCCAATGCATGTTTCGAAAGTTTGTGTCAACTTGAGGGGTTCTCCTGCAGATGATTATTTCAGCTGTATCTACTCATCATGTGGCCAAGGGAACTTGTTCTCCAAACTGTGAAACAGCTCAGGAAGAAGAGCAGCCTCAGGCTGACCTTTAGCAGTGTTTTCCAAGGACTTCTGCTACAAGAAAAAATATTCCAAGACATTTTCAGAGTAGACCTAAGGAGACGTAGATGGGCTTTTCTAGTAGGATGGGAGCATGGAGAGCTCGAAACAGTGTTTGGTCTGCTGGTTTATGTCCTACAAATTTATCTACGTCTAGCAACCATCCAAAAGACAGCCAACTAGCTAAGAATTGATTCTTCTACGGAGACACAGAAGGTTAGTTTTAAAAAAATAAAAATTGAATTATTGCTTGCAGTCTGGAGCATTTTCTCCATTGCACTAACTTACTGCAAATTGAGCATGTGCTCAATTTTTAAAAAAAAAAAAGATAATGTAATCTAAGGATAAAGTAATCTTTAATGTGGCATAACTGTGATAGCCCATGCACCTAAGCATGTAACCTCACCTCATAGCCATGAATTTTGGATAATGACATGGCAGAGAACACAAAAGTCTCTGATGTGGTTGCAGCTGGGTATTAAAAAACTCCAATAAATTCTCTGCTTATCAAAAACAGTGAAGAAAGTAAATCCCAGCTGTAGGGTTGGGGTAGCTGTAGGATGCTGACAAACTGTGGGAGTCAAGATCATTAAAAGTTGGTCTGTTGACTTTATCCAAGTCTAATTAGGTTAGAAATCTTGAAAGATTTGGGTTTCTTGCAAGATTTTCAGTAATATGTGATTTTTGGCTTGGGAGGAAATACCATGAGAACAGTCTTTTCATGGACATTTAAGTAGTAAACTTTGGTTGGAGCCAACCACACAGAACATGATGAGGTGTTTGCCAAAAGGGAATTGGAAAAGTTTAAAAACTTCAAACATTTTAGGCAGAAAAAGAGTGACGAAATCTAAGCATCAGGGAAAATTCAAACTGGTTTGTGTATTACCTAAGTAAGTTTCCTTTCCTCTTGAGGTGATGGCAAGGTTCCTGTTGTCTTTGTTGTGCTTTGAATTGTATCTTAACATTAGTATAGTTCCTGTACAGTTATTTATTATAAATATTTTCAGTGAAAATTTTTAGGAAAAATATATTCAGACCCTGCTTTTCTTCCGTGATCCGTTTACATCTTCATCTCCTTCTCATGCTTACTTTCTCTAGAGCTGTCTTCAGCATCTGTTCACTTACTCATGAGCACAGCCATATCCTTAAAGTCATTACCAGGCTTTCTCTGGGCTTAGCTGCACCACTCTGCCAGAAAATATCATGGATCTACATCATAGCTTATAATGACAGTTTTTGAAGGGAACCGATAATTCTTTGTAGGGTGGGGGTGTGTTGTTGGCATGTCACGGTGAAGTTTCCCTGAGCTTCTAACAAGGCCTCAGATTGACTACCTTTTATACTATTTCTTGTATATTAGAAATCTGCTGCTTTATATATGTGATGGGCAAAAAAAGTATTGCTTCACAGAGCTTCCTGCTGATCAACAGTATGAACTAGGTCAACAAAAATAATGGTGCATGGAGATTCTGTCTTTTAGATAGCAGTCCATTTGGCTGAGAGATCTGAGAATGCAAAACCGTAGAACTTTAGGTACAGTTTGCAAATTACCTTGCAAATAAAGGTATTTTCAGACAAACATTTCTTGTCTCTGTCACAACATACATACATGATAATCTCTGAAAAATATTATTTATTATTTTGGCTAAATGAGCATAACTGGACTTTAGAATTGTTTGAAATTTTCTTGGAATAAATATCTAGCCAGAAAATATTGTAATCTATATCAATTCGCTTTATTTTGAACGATGCTGTTGAACTAAGGACCATCATTTGCTTCTCTCAGATTATATACATACGCACACCAAGCTCTGCTCTTCTGGGTTTTCTTACCCGGTAAGGAAAAGACAGTACTTTTAACAGCCAGATGAGATATATTTCCATCCAACTTATTCAGTATAGAAAAAAAAGCATAAAATATCAATTACATCAAAACTGAATCAGTGGGAAAAATTTTTCTGGTTTAGAACAGTATTACAAAATATCAGCCATGATCAGTTGTTTAAAGCACTGGAGAGATGGTGTGTATTCTTTCATAAAGCCAAATAGTTTCCAGCTCCTTCTGTTATGTACTGATACCATATAATTTTAGATTTTGGCTTGTTTTATGAAAATATTTTATGTTTCAAAGTGCTTGGGGGAGTGAGAGCTCTTAAAGGTAGGTAGATGAAACCAAAAGGTTGCCAACATGACAAGTTGCAAAGTATCATCCTGTACTTTCTGTCATTCTGTTAGCTCAGGCCTACCATGACTGCTCAACTCAACAGTGATAATTAATTTCCTCACCTCCTGAAAGTGTGTCCTGTTTGATTCCCCGAGAGAGTAAGCCACAGGCGATTACACTGTCTTCAGCAAATTGTGGTCCTATTCACCCTCCAAGTCTTTGAAATATTCCAATCAAATTCACCACAGAAGAAAACATCTCCAATAATTACTGTAAGCTTCATAAAAAAGAGTGACTCAAAAGTTTCTACTTGGACAACTACTACAATTTCTTTTTTATTATTTCCTTACTAGATATTGGGAACCCCATCCAGAAGAAATGCTCAGAGCTGAGAGCACTAGGAGCTCACCTGTGGGAAATTCGACTCTCTTAGTGCTCACAGCCCCACTGATCCCTAAGGTGCTCTGCAACAGCTAGGAGTGGATGTCCTCTTCCTTTTCTGGGTCATATTTATCTCATTACTCCCATAAGGCAAGAAAACAAAGAAACAAAGCCGGGGGCAATACCCGTTCACTGCTTGAGTAAGATCAGAGCTAGCAAGGAACAAGCAATACAGCTGAGGGGAGTTTCTCGTCCTGTCCAGGAGAACTACAGCTATCATCCTGTGCCTTCTTAAATCTATACATAATGTGTAAAAAGGTCTGGATTTTCAGAAATTTACCATTTACTTCAAAATAACGTGAGCAAAGAGGTGAATTGTACACTCTTCAAGAGTGTAAAATGTTTTTCCTCTCACCAAAACTATTTTCATTTTGTGAGAGGTTATTTGATGTGTTAATTCATGTAGCAGCAGAATTGTCAGGACAGAGGACTCTGTCTTAACCTTTTCCTTCTTTTTGTTTTTTCCAAAGTATGTGAGATTTCTAATTTTGCCTTTAGCAGGATAACTTCCCCTAATGGCTTTGACACAATCCTAACTCAAAAATAGTTTTCATCACTGTGCAGTCCAATACAAACAGCCCTAGAAAACACCTTCCAGATTTCCAGCAGCCACTTGATATCCTCTTTGGATAACTGTTTGGCTGCAGTAGGCGTAAAGAGAACCTATGAATCTATCACTTATTTGTTTGAATTTTGCAATTGTACCTTCATCACTTCAAGTTGTATTAGTCGTACTGCAAATGAGGTTAGTGGTCTAAACATTATTTAAGCAAGCATGCTTTCCACTCCCCTCCTTTCTTCCAGTGCTATGCAACTTTTACCTAGGGTATCCTAGATTTTTCTTTTCCTTTTAGTTCTCTTAAATTTACAAACCCTTCACTGATATTGTAGTCCCAGGCTAAGTGTAGATCCAAGCCTTCTTGAACTGAGTGGGAATTCATATCCAAGTTTTGGTTTTGAACCAAACCAAAATCTTTGACAATAATCCCATTCTCAGGAATAAAGTTAAAATTGGCTAGGCATCAAGCTCACAGATCGTTAGACTGCTTTGTATAAGCTTTGTATATGTTACATTGTAAATAGTAAAGTTTTCTTTTTTTCCATCTATTTCCATTCTCATGATGCTTTTTGCAGTGTTGTAGCCCTAATGGCAGTTAATAAAAGGGAAATAAATACTGGTAAGAGAATCTGAAGTAAATTTCATAGCTCTTAAATCAAATTAACTTCTGCAGTCATGAACTAATCAATTGCCTTTCTCTTTTGTATGATTCAAGCTGGAACTTGTGATTTAAGTTTTCTGTAATTTAGTATTTTTTTGTACAAAGCCTTTAGAAAGATATAAAATTAGCACGTAATAAAATGAAGTGCTGAATCTGCGCCATTGAGAAAAAGAGCCATAACACACTCATCACGTCATACGTTGAAGAGAAAAAAACCCCAACTATTAATGCCTAGTAGTGCTTGTCCATTATTCTTTCCCTGTAAAAAGTGAATGCTAAATACCATTATTTCATATAGTTACATTAAAGGATTTGGACAAAGATGTTGGAGCTGTTACTATCCTTGGAGGCATATTATGTTCTAACACAAAACCAGCTAGAAGTCATCACAGGTAAAAATGGTGATGTCAAATCTGGAAATTAGTTGTAATCTGAAAGAAGAGGATGGGCTTTTAATACGTACCTTCTCTTGGGTGCTATGTTCAGAAATGCTGATCACCCTTTGTATCATAGGCCTGATAGCTTATTAGCAAAATATTTCATAGCACATTTGGTGCTGGGAAGGAGAACAAAAGAGATTTAGAAAACTCAGTCAGTGTGGAGTTATACTGGGGAAATAAATCACCTCCAGAACACCACTTGGACTAGTGGCTGAGACAGATAGCTGCTAGCCAGCTCCCATTACACTTGATGTCAGCTTGCTCTAAGGTATGTTTAAATTTAAGGATCTGTCACCTGTCCTTATTTTAACAACTAATTTTTCACCTCCTGATATATTAAGAACAGGCCTTGGTGTTTTTAATTGTTATATCATTCCCAGCTAGCTGGTCCTGCTGTCAGTGACTCCTAGCCCTTCTCTAATATAAAGCTTTTTTTTTTTTTCCAATACACAATAGGGGATGGTGGAAGAACAAATATCAAGATGTTGGTGTTGGATTCTGGGGATATCTGAGAGAATTTTTTTTTACTATCCTAAAACTGGCAGTTTTGCAAACCTGATGATCACAGTTTTAGCTGATGGCCAGCAGAGACAAGCACTGTCCTCCAAAAACTTGAAACAGCAGGAAACTTATATTAACATAGGTTCCAATTCTACATTTGAAAGAGTGACTTGTCAGGAACTTTGGAAAATAAAATAAAGTAACTACAAGTTACTAAGTTCCACAAGATGAGGCAGGCTTCATTTTTACTCGTGCTCTATTATTTTTGGAACATTTCTGTTAAAGATGACTATATTTTAACCTTGGGTGAACATTTATTTGCACCAGGAAGTCAAGTGTGCTGCACTCTAAAGAGTTCACATAAGTTCAATATTGTGGACTAGAAGCCATTCTCAGAGTGTCAGAGTCTAGATGAATTTGGGTTTGTAACATCTGCATTTTTGTGTGTTTCCGGGAAAATGGTCAACGATGAGATGTGGCAAGGTCTTAATTCTCCATGTCTGGTTTCATGGTGCCAAAACCACAACACAGAAGGCTCTTCTGTTTTGATGTGATAGGTGAAGTTAATAGGAAGGTGTTAGGCAAAATTGTGAACTGTTGGCAAGTACATCCATGTAGGTTTCAATAAGGTGAATTATAAAAAATGTAAGGATTATGAAGTTTTCAGCTTTGGTAATAACACATGTATTGGCTTTGATAATTTCACATAGTAGTCCAAAAGCAAAAATTCTGTTTCTTGACCTCGTTATTACAGGCAGCAGGCTGAATATGGGCTTCAGTTGTTCTGGTGTTTTTTCTTCCTTGTTCACTGAGATACACTCATCCTCCCAGGAATGCTTTGTTTGTGTGCTTCTGTGACTTAGAAAACTTTTCAATGGAGAGCAGGCCCTGTCCAGTCACACAGGTTTTTTGGCCTAAGTTTTGTTCATTTATGTCACAGACCAACAAAAATGTTTATGGCCAGAATCATCAGCACTCCTACAAGTCCCTCAGTAGTATTTGGATGGCAAAATCAGTGAGACACCAAGTGTCATACTGCAGGCCCTGGGAAGCCTGTCAGTCACTGTAAGACAAACAAGTTAAAATATTGGAGCTCTGCCAAACACAGTGCTTCAATAAGAATCTCAGATTCCTATGTTCTGGCATGACAATCACAGCAGTCACTCTCAAACTGTACAAATCAAAAAAAAGTAGTAGAAAGGAATCTTTTCATCTAAGCTTTAAAGTATAGCACAGACAATTTAAGGGGTATTAGCTATCTTTTATACTACATTGTCTGTTGGGAAACTCAGAAAGAAGCTATGGAAGACTTGTAACTGTCTGTTTTGTAAGGACTAAACTGGAACTAGACTGGGATGTAAGTCACAACATTGTCACCCCTGAGTGAACTTGCCCACATGAACTTGCCTGCCAATAAAGACAATTCAACCCCCTGTTTTCTCTTTCAGCAAATAAAGAAAATAATAAAGTAGACCAGGGCTGTGGAAGCTCACAGAGTCTCAGTTGCATCATTTGCCAGTTCCTATTGCAGAAATGCTCACACAATTATAGAAGCATTGGCTGGGGTCAACACCTGGATCTCAATCAGTCCATCCTTCTGTTTAAAACGAGAATTATTGTCATTCCTAGTTCATTACATCTATCACCAGCTATCGTTGACTTTGAGCAACGGTAGAGCAATGCATTTGCTTAGCTGAATATTGAAAAGCAGAAAAGTCCACCCTCTCTCTACCTAGCTGCTTTCAGTGTTGCACTGCCCTGCTGGTGAAAAAATTCATCCTAATGTCCCATCTGAAAATTCAAAGTCATAACACATGCCCCTTGCCCCTTGTTAGGTTCTCTGCTACTGTCATGAGAAGTCTGTGTTATCCCTGTAATATCTGTAATACCAAATTTGTGGACAACACTAAGCTGGGTCAGTGTTGATCTGCTGGAGGGTAGGAAGGCTCTGCACAGGGCCTCGACAGGCTGGACCAATGGGCCAAGGCCAACAGCATGACATTCATCAAGGCAAAGTGCCAAGTCCTACATTTTAGCCACAACAACCCCATGCAGCACTACAGGTTGGGGACAGAATGGCTGGAAAGCTGCCCAATTGAAAAGGACCTGGGGGTGCTGGTTGACAGCAGCTGAACATGAGCCAGCTGTGCCCAGGTGGCCAAAAGGCCAAGGGCATCCTGGCCTGTATCAGCAATGGTGTGGCCAGCAGGATCAGAGCAGTGACTGTCCCCCCTGTGCTTGGCACTGGTGAGGTCCCACCTTGAGTTCTGTGTCCAGTGCTGGGCCCCTCAATTCAGAAGGACACTGAGGGGCTGGAGTGTGTCCAGAGAAGGGCAACAGAGCTGGTGAAGGGTTTGAAGCACATGTCCTGTGAGGAGCAGGGATTGCTTATCCTGGAGAAGAGGAGGCTCAGGGGAGACCTTATAACTCTCTACAGCTCCCTGAAAGGAGGTTGTAGCCAGGTGAGGTTTGGCATCTTCTCCCAGGCAACAAGAGACAGGATGAGAGGACATAGTCTTAAGCTGCACTGTGGGAGGTTTAAGTTGGACTTCAGGAAGAAATTCTTCACAGAAGTGTGATTAGATACTGGAATGGGCATCCCAGGGAGGTGATGGAGTCCCTGGAGATGTTTAAGGAAAGACTGGATGTGGCACTTAATGCTGTGGTCTGGTTGATACGGTGGTGTTAGGTCACAGGTTGGATTCAATAATCTCAGAGGTCTTTTCCAACCTAATTGATTCTGTAGTTCTGTGATTCTCTGATCTCTTTATGTAGTTGTAGTCTGCTACGCAATCTCCCTTTAGCCCTTCCTTTGCCAGACAGAGAAGTACAACTCCCTCAGGTTTTCCTTGAAGCTCATGTGATTTATGTCCCTGGCCATCTTTGATAGACACTTCATAGACCCTCTCCAAATTTTAACATCTCTCTTAAATTGTATGTGGGTTCCCAAAAGTATGCACAGTAGACCAGCCATGCCCCGTTCCTCCAGCAACAGATTAAGCACAGAATAACCTCCCTTTATCTGCTATGTTTCCCCTAAGGTAGCCCTTAGTGGTTTGCTTTGATCATGATGGGAGCACAGGGCTGGCACATGTTCAGCCTGGCATCAACTTTACTGATTGTTTAAAGAGATGAGTTATATCTGAATGTTTAGAGTTGATCTTAAGCTCTGCTCCTGGTTTGCAACATAAAATATCTCTCCTGAAGGGACTGGACCCTAGGTGAATAATGCTAAGAGAAGAAGGTGACATGTAATACTCACCAGATGGCTTCTGCCCACACTGTATTTTTCAGAGGAGGACTGTCCTGCGCTGCTTTCTTACAAGCTGATCTACTTTAGCTGCTCAGAAAACAGCTGTGGTAGTTCTTAAGAACTGTTTACTGATTGAAACCATGTAATATTATTAGAAACATTTATAAGTATTGAAAACATAACAATGCTGAATGACCTAGCATCTTCATGGAACAGCTGATATGCTGGTACCATTCTCTGAGATATGTTTTACAGCTGTAATTTGTGATTAAAAGAGTGGGGGAAAATGAGCACAACAGTGGGAACTGTTCCAAGGGCAGTGATAAAGATCTCCTTCCTTGTCTGGAATTGCCCTTTAAGCCCTAGACTCTTAATCAGCAGCAAAAGGAAGTAAAAGCTTCCTTCCCTGACTAGACCCGATTTCAACAAAGATGTGAGAGTGTCTTTCACTAAATGCTCCCGTCACAATCTGTGTAAGAGCTGCTTTAAAAATAAAAATTAAAATAGCTTGGTCTTTTGCTTCCTTCAGTTGTTAGACTAAATAATAAGAGACCAGCACCCTTTCTGATGGTCACTTTCATGAATACAAAGCTGCCCCTGTTGCACTGAGATAAAGCACTTCAGCAGTGTGTGTTCTGCTTTGCCAGATACAGTTTATCTTGTTTGGATGATGACATTTACGCAAGTAATCTACATCCAAAAAGTGAAATATAACCATCTTTATAGGAAAAAAAGACATCTAAAGTTTGCTGGGAGGTGATTGCATTCTTCAAATCTTCCCATCAGTAGAAAAGTTTTCCAATTCCAGATCTGACAGGGAATTAGGACTGTTGTCCTAAAGTGTATTTCATACCGTGTCATGTAAAGAGCAGAAATTTCTGTCTTGCTAGGTCAGGGCAGGGAAGGAACACAGCATAGACCAAAAAGCAGAGGCACATCTGTATCTCATTACTATGAAAGACCCTCTGGCCTTTCCAATGCTAACATAGCCCAAAGACACAGAAACCTAATGGAATAATGGTGAACGGAACAATGGTGAACGGAATAATGGTGACTAGGCCTGAAGAATGATGAACACATACAGAAATGGGCTTCTTGAAAGGAGCAAAGGAAGACTGACAGGAACTGGGGTCAGAAAAAGCAGCAAAAGGTAGTCAGCTGCTGCGGCAGAATACACTCTACATTTTGAGTGTGTGGCTTGGCAGGTTGCTTAAATACTCGCCTTTGATTGAACAGAGCAATGTAAAAATTGCTAAATGTTTGTATTTAAGTGTTTAAAGAGCATCCACACAACAATACTGAAGGGAATTTTTATTCCAGGCATGGATAAGAATTTGGGTACTTTCAAAAAGTCCCATTAACCAATTCTGTAAATCCTTAAGTGACAAGTGTGGTAGTAAACCACTGGAGAAAGTCTTCCATCATATACCCCAAGAGGAAAGCTATTGTGTTTTATACAGGATAATCATTACTCCAAATATAATGAGTCAGGCTGCAGATCTGTGATGGAGAGCTTTGAACTCATAGCAAAAAGCCATGATTCGTAGCAGCTACAGTTTGGAATATTTACTTAGGATTGCACATGGCCATGCCTTTACAGAGAGTAGGAAATGTCACTAAATTTGCTTAGTCAAACTGACTGTATTGTAAGCAATGTTGCTCCCACATTTCTTTTCCCTTTTCCCACCAGTCTCTCAGCTCAGAACTAGAGCCCTGAATCTGCCTTTCTCTAGAGGAAAAACATCTTTTCCCTTTGTTTGCCTATCCTTGTTACTTTTGTGACCTCTGGTAGCTTCTGAGAACTTCCCCATAGAAGACAAAAGAGCTTTAGTTTCTGGTGTATGACTGATGAAGTAGGCATGTAGGCATGTGTGTAAGAGCTGGGGAATGGAGATGTAACATACTCCAAGTGCTTCTGTCTGGGGCACAGTTGAATATTATGCTAAATTGGGTTTGCAGACAAGTACCTCAGACCAGTCTATGAAACCTCTTTTCCTGTTCAGGTTTGCTAGCTTTGATGTTCTTATCTGCAGTACTTTCAAAATGCAAAGACTACATAGAGAAATTCAATCTCTGAAGTTAAGGGTGACTTTAAACCAGTATAAGTACCTCCTTTTTATTTGAACAGTTCCTGTGGTCTTCAGTATAGTTATTTTGATCTTGCAAATATTGGTGAAATTTGTGGATTTGTTTGCACAATCTGCATTTTTGCTCCTGACAAGTTGTCTTAGTTTACAGCTGATATTCATGTTAAGTGCTGATGAAAACACTTAACTTAAATATTAATTGGAGAGAGTTCAAAAAATATGTTTCAACTAAGAAAAAAGTTGACAGTTTTAAAATCCTGACCCAATTAAAACTTTTAAATTAAGCATGTTGGTCAGTGTAATATGCTAATTTTCTCTGCTGTTTTGTGCAAGATGCTTTAAGCAGGCTGTGCTGCTCAGTCTGGGCAGAGTGTAGACAGAGTATGCCTAACTCCAAGGAAACCTATCCCATCCATTTGTGGGTTTTGTTTTTTTTTTGCACTGCAGTTTTAAGCCAACTCCCAAATGACAGAAATGGGACATTTGACAGGCATTAGGAGTTTGTATGGAAAGAGCAGAGAAATAATGAGTGAGCAGGAGTGTTTTCAGCTGAAAACTAGAAGGTGCAGGGTTTACAGGTGGCTGTGGGATATCCTTTGTTAACTGGTCATGCAAATTAGATCAATAGGAAAGAGCTGATAGCGGGGCTCCAAAGGGCAGTGAGTTTCGGTGAGTACAGGAACAGGGCTGACAGTGATGCTTCCTTACACAAGGGTAGTGTTGTTGCTGCGGGTTTTAATCTGAGTTAGATGCATGAATACAGATGTCACTAGGAAAGAATTTGAAATGTTCAGGTTGCCAGAGGTTGTGAAAGAAATTAACAAGGGGTGATAATGTGATTGGTCACATGTTTGTTCTCAAAGTATTTTTTCCCAAGAAAGCATTAGCCTGGGTCATTCATGCTGCACAGAGTGGAGGGTGCTCATGATGATTTTGACTACCCAATGTTCAATATCACGCAGCGCTCAATTCAGAGTAATAATCATGAATTATGGGGTTTTTTATCATGTATCCAATTACCATTCATTAGCTTTGGGTTTGGACAGGGATTTATATGAAAATAGAAGCATATACGAGAGAATGTGTGCCTGCGGGGTGCCACAGTTTGTCCTTGCCTTTTGAAATTTTCAGAAAAAAGTATAAAATTACTACTTTTTCCACAGAAGCTGATGCATTGCACAGACATCACTGGGTGAAGGCAGAGCCAGGCTGCAGATATGGAAATGAAGGAGAGGGTTAGCTCCTAGATTTCGTTTTTAATGATTGGATTCCAAGCTAAATTTAGAGGGCCTTCTTTATTACAGGCTCTTCTGACACTGTCAAAGGGTCAGTTAACTGCTGCAGACAGCTTGGTGGCTAGGGTTTTATATAAGCTCCTGTTTACCAAATGCTTGTATTTGTCAAATGTAATTGACTTTGAACTTCCTTGGGGTATTTGCCTAAGGAGAAGTGGGTTTTGAGCATCAACTTAAATATTGAAGTTGTTTCTGTTACCAATACCACAGAAAAAGACAAGGTTCTGCTGATAGAAATTAAGTAAATTGGAGAAGATTAAGGGGACAAGAATAAAGAGGCTATTATGGGGTATCAACAGGGATCAGAGGGAAGAGAAAGGATGGTAAAGAAAAGGACAAGGAGTGGTGAGGATGTGGACAGACAGAAACAGAAAGGGTCTACGGAAGTAGGATAAAAGCAAGTAGGCAGTAGGGACTGTGAGGAACTAGAAGTGATTGGATTCAACTACCTGAAAGGTTCAGCAAAAGCCAAATGTGTCTCCTCCAGTGGTCTGCCTGAGCAGAGTGGAGCAGTCTGCTGCGATTATTGTTGCCTCACGTGATAGAGGTCTGTGCTATGATGTTAAAAACCCAGCTCTGTTGATAGGCATTGCTAGAATTGTCTTTTATAAGATCTGGAAAAAGGGGTTGAAAATTACTACCTGTGAAAAATATTAAGACTGTAAAATCAAACTCTCGTCAACCATGCCAGAAATAGTTACCTGCACTGTTTAAGTTGATTGTAACTCGCATTATCATACTTTCTAAATATAGCACAGTGTGACTTTTTCCCCCCTCAGTGTCTTCATGGTTTTGGCTCACATTAATTATGTCACCTTTCATGACTCTCAGGAATTTGTTCAATATATTGAGAAGTGTTAATAGTACGTTTTGGAGGCACTGCAAGTATTTTTAGAGGACTACTGATTTCTTAACCGTAACACAAATCTGAGCCAAATTTCTTTACTGAATAATGTCTTGAATTGAACCACAAGTAGATGTTATCTGTTTGAAATAAACTGGAATTGCTGTGTTTTCCTGAGACGATTCAGCTTTAAAAAAGGAAAGTCATTCATAAAAAAAAGTAAATGTATCTCATGAAACGACTCTTTCAAAAGTTAATTTGGTGTTTTCAAACTACCATGTTCTGCAGGCGTATCAAAAGACCTAGAGAGCTTGTAGGGATTTAGTAAAGTACCGGCTTAAAAACGAGCTAAAGAATGCTTAATGTCTCAGCTTTCTCACTGATTAATGTGTATTTTTAGTGGCTCCCTGTCTTTTAACTAATTAAAACAATATATTAAAGCTGTGTATGGTTGACATACACCAAATAACACATGTAACATATTAAAGTTAATAAAAGGGGAATTGTTGATTAATAGTTTATAAATGACAAAAGGACACTGCTCTTAGTTATATAAATTATCCTTTAACTTGAAGGCTGCTAATGTTGCTAATATAGCCCACTGTTGAACGCCTGCTATGAAGTTTTTAGTACCTCTGACTTTCATTAGTACAAAATCCTTGAGTGGTTCTTAATCACGTTGCCAATTTTTAAGCAGCTTTGAGACACCAATAGAAATTACTCCTTTTAAACCCAGTAAGTCCTGACCTGTAGTTCTTAACCTATCCCTCCTCGGACACAACCAGTGTTTAATGTTTAATGGGTGTGCGTGAAAGTTCTAAATTCAGTATCCCTACAGAGAATGGTTTCACCCCCCACCATCAGTCTCACCCCCCACCATCTCTACACCAGAGGTACACAGCTTCAAAAAGGGTAAAAATGTGAAAATTAGGAATTTTTTAAATTGAACCTAAAGTGAGTTAATTTTTGCAGGCTGAGAGAAGGTTAGTGCAGGACTGCATACTGGAAACCCAGCAGTGCACCACCTGTTAAGAAGGCTTGAATAAGGGTGAAAAAGAAGCAAGCAAGCATGTCTAATCAAAACAATAAGCAGATTATTAGAATAAGAAGACATCTTTCAAAAAGATGGAATTGCATCCAAACGAGGAAGAGACAAAGGATTTTAAACTCTGGCAGATTAATTGTATAAATGCAATAGTGCATGTCAAAATAGAGCTCAAGGAACAATGAGCTAAAAGGATCAAATGAATATTAAATTTTCTCTCAGACATATGAAGAGCAGGAAGCATACTAGAGAGGCTGCAGAGCCAAATGGTGCTCATGGCATTGAAGGAGCACTGAGAGGGCAAGAACACTGCTGAGAAGCCTAATACATTCTTTGCTTAAGTTTTCAGTGTGAACTAAATTGGAGATCCATGTTAGATCCCTTTGGAGAGAGATGTTCCTCAGGGAGTATGTCTGACACTTAAGGTCGTGGAAACATTGATGATGGAAACACTAAGTAATTACGGACGGTATTTATCCATGGGTTTTAGAGAAGTCAAGGATGAAATTGTTGAATTGATAATGGTAATGTGTAGCCACTTTCTTTAAAACTATTTTGGTACATGATGACTGGAATGATGGCCGGTATTACACCAGTCTTTAAAAGAGGTACCAAGGAGAAGGAAGGAAGCTACACATCTGTAGCACAAGATTTAAACCAAACAAGTTAGTAAAACTCTGAGAAATAATTTACTAGATGGACATGTGAACATATGTGATTTGTGTGGGAAGATGGCTGGTTCATATTTAGTCAAGTCAGTTTTCTTCAAAAGGTCTTGGGAATCCAAACAGCCATGGGGTAAGACACGGATCAGCCATGAGATGGGATGCAAGGGATGAAGGAAAATGTTACTTACAGCCTTTCAGAAAAGTCACCAAAGTCTGTGGGGGTCCATGCTCAAATCTGTGCTACCTAAATGACAGGGGAAGGAGAAGATGAGGAAGACATTGAGTAGGAAGTGAAAGGATTTACAGAGGATTTGTGTTCTTTCTTATAGTAAGGATGAAGACAACAATGAAGAAGAATAGCAGAACTTTTTGAAACTAGTGACTGGACAATACAATGTTAGATGAAATTCAATGCAGGTAAAGGTAAGGTGGAAAAAATTCCTTTTTGCATGAATAATGAATGCTGCACTGACCAGTGACATTAAGGAGTGGAGCCTTTGGATTACGAACAGCAATTCAATGGAAAATGTCAATTCAGTGTCTGTTCAATAGAGTTCAAAAAAAGGCAAAATAAAAGTCAGGCATGATTTAGAAAGGAATGAAGGGCAAATAAATAGCATTATTTTGCATGCATAAATGCATTGTTCACCCTCAGCATTAATTCTGCATGCAGTTCTGCCTCCCTTATCATAAAAAACAGCAACAAAAACAAAAAACAAAAACAAAAAACAAACAAAACAAAAAAAAAAAAAAAAAAAAAAAAAAAAAAAAAAAAAAAAAAAAAAAAAAAAAAAAAAAAAAAAAAAAAAAACACCCAACATAAAATCGTAGACTATGCTGAGTTCAAAGGGACCCAACAAGATAATCGAGTCCAACTCCTGTCCCTCTGCAGGACACCACAAGAGCCACACCATGTGCCTGAGAGCATTGTCCAAACACGTCTTGAGCTCTGTCAGGCTTGGTACTGTGACCACTTCCCTGGGGAGCCTGTCCCAGTGCCCAAACACCCTCTGGGTGAAAAACCTCTTCCTAATATGTAACCTAATCCTTCCTTGACTCAGCTTCATGCTTTTTCCTGAAGTCTGTCACTTGTCATGAGAATGAAGAAATCGGTGCCTGCCCCTCCTCTTCCCCATAGGAAGCTGCAGACAGCAGTGAGATGCCCCCTCAGTCTCCTCCAGGCTGAACAGACCAAGTGACCTCAGCCATTCCTCATATGGCTTCCCCTCAAGGCCCTTCACCACCTTCATTGTCCCCCTTAAGACACTCTCTTAAGAGCTTAAGTCTTTTTTATATTGAGGTGCTCAAAACCTTATATTGTACTCAAGGTAGGCTGCAAAAAAAAAGGTTGACTAAAACTGGGAAATCTTATCAAAGAAGACAAACAAGGATGACTGAGTACATGCCAGAACCATAGCCAGTATAGGGTTTGCCAATTTGGAAAATAAAGGGTTTATAAGGCAATGTGATAGAGGTTTCCAGAGTCATGCACTGTGTAGAGATAATGGTAAAGATTACAAGCTCGCTGTCTCTTGCAGTGTACCACAGGCTTCTAGTAGGAACTGAATCCAAAGGAAATTGAAGAAGGCGGGTTTTCGCACAGTATATGGCAGACTTGAAGAACTCCTTTCCAAAGAATGTTGTGGATACTTAAAGTTCGTGTGAGTTGAAAAGGACAACTACTTGGAAAAAAGATCTATTTAGGGTTTTTAAATGGACAAATCATGTTAGGCCTAGACTATGTCAATCTGAAAATATGTGGTGGTTAGGAGAATATTTGAGATAGGTCTCGTGCCCTATACTTACTCTTCATTGGCATATGTTCATTGCCATTGTTTAAGAGAGGTTATGATAAAGGAGATTTGGTCTGTATTGGATTCGCAATGAGGATGCCTCACTGTAGGCTTTCCTCTGGGATTATTGTAGGAGGATAAAATATATTGTTGTGATAAACCTCGCTTGTTGGAAGACTTGAATGAATGATCTGCGCTGAAACAAATTTAATCTGTGGTTTATGAAGGATAGTCTTAAAATTAGAGAATCATTCAGGCAACATGCTTTATTGTGGTCAAGGTTGCCTAGGGTTTGAAAGAGTTAGATGTGCTTAGTAGTCCAAAATAGAAATGGTACTCATTATTTAACCCTTGCACAATGCTTACTGTTGCCAAAACAACCATCATTCTCCAATCACAGGTGAAATTGGATCAACTACTTGGTGACAGACAGCTTTATTTGATTCAGGATTTGATTAAGGACATAAGGAGAAACAACACTGATTCATACTGAAAGTCCATCTAATATCTTGCCTATGACAGAGGCCAGTAGTGAAAGAAGATAATAAAGCATAAGGGATACTTTCTTTAAATATCTAGGTCTGCCCTTAGGCAACTTCCTATATGGAAACTGCTCCATGTGCTATCCCTTCTCTACACCTCTTTCAGTTCTCCTGCATATATTTTGAACGATAATGGATATGCGAAGTATTTTAAATGTAGGGGTACATTTAGCAGGAGTATTTAAACATAGGGCTTTATATTGTGGCATGATATCTTCTGCCTGGCTCTCCATTCCTTACTTAGAATTTCCTAATGTGTGGTTGGTTTTGTGCTTGCTATTGGACACAGAGTTAAAGTCTTTGAGGAAGTATAACCCCTAGATCTTGTTACTGCATGGAAACATTGATTTCAGTTCCTGTAGTAATGGTTATATAAATTTAGGATTGCTCTAAATTTATCTGAATTTCATCTGCTATTTTATGACCTAGTAAACCTCGTAACATCTTTCAGCTAGACATTTGTCTTCATTGTCCCCAACAAATTCCCTTATAATGCAATTTTCTTGTCTTATCCTTTGTGTATTCCTTCACAGTGACGTGAAATGAAAGATACCTCCAAAGAGAACACATGTTTAGAAACCTGCTTTATTTAATTTAGCTCTGGCTCTGCTGTTAATCCCATGCTTTCATAGTGGACTCTGTCAGAGGTATTTCCTCTTTGGACATTATGCTATGAAACAATAAGCACACATGTAATGTAAAACAATGCCATTAATCATTGGTTTCATGCTATGCTTTTCTACAGCAGACCAGCAAATGCTCTGAAAAAGTTTCTTTGTGGGAACTCAAGGGCTATATTAATTAGAGTTATTAAGACTGTGACTGCTGTATTAAGGAAGGAAATGCTTCAATGGAAGCCTGTGGCATTTTCTACGAAGGTTAAATACATTTTATAACAGCATTGTTGGGCAAATCCCTTCAGGATCACAGTACAATCACAACGAACTGGGTGCTGCTCGATACTGTGTTTCTCACTGCATGATAACATGCCATTGTAGTGAACTATGAGAAGAAAACAGTATTTAACGTGTTTGGGACTCTCCTCCATAAACTTTTACGATAAATGGCATTCGACACCATTGGAGGAAAATAAGTGCTGGTGCAAAGCAGAATCAAATGGAAATCAGAAGCTAAGACAGTATTCAGTTGAAACTGTCCCATATGATTGGCATATTAGCCACAGCCTCAAGGTAGCCCAAATTTATGGAAACAAGCACTGCTACTATCCCTTACAATCCACCCCATCGACAATATTGATTAGGTGACTTCTTGGTGAAAGAATTCTAGGGCATGAAACACCAACCTGGTAAAAAATTTCAAAATTTATTCTCTTTTTACAATAGACTTTTTACTGCCAGACTAAACTGGAATAAGTTTGTGTAGGAAGGGGACTGGGAACATGTGGCTGGAGAAGGGGGCATCCATAGCAGCTGACATTCTCTAAGTTCTCTCCCTATATATACACCTTCTTTTCTCAACATATTCTTGACATATACTTCATGATTACAGAAGTGTTTTCACTTAGGTACTTTTCTTCCTTCTGCCACTAATTTGAAATCAGCAGGAGATAATTTCTTACTTTGTGGATAGATAACAGCACTGAGTCTACTAAATTCATTTTTCTGACAAAAGAGTTTTTCAAATTTGCACATAAACAAGGGGAAAATACTGTACTTTTCCACTTGTGAAAGTTAAAGAACTTCATTAGCCTTGATGTATTTTCCTTTTTGCTACTTACTTTTTTTAAGCAATATATAATGTGAATTTTATAGAATAGCAATTACCAGGGGCCTAGGAGTCCCATTTTGATGGTTTTGCATTGCAAAGGTATCACTTGCAAGTAACGGGAGAGAAATTTCACTTTTGAAACTGCATTCTCAGATCAGTGATGATGTATAAGAAAGAAAAGGACAGGTCTACCTTGGTTAAAAGCCCGGTTTAACCATAGCCAGAGCTGAAACAAAACGCCATCTGTTTGTTTCACTCTTCCTGTTGTTGAACTTTTTGAATTTGTCATATATAACTGCAAAGAGCATAGGCAAAAATTAATTTAGATGATCCATTATATGGTCACGCTGTTTAGCCTCTTTTTTTCCAGGGCTATAGAACTTTGCTTCTCTGTACCTACTGCCTGGCCTTACATCCTGAGATCATAGGCATTGTTATACTGTAAAACTGAAGTTTTGTCATTAAAGATGAACTGTTGTGTCATGAGCATTTAAGTAACCCAGGAATAAGATTTGTGTATCAGCACTGTGCTGTGGGAAGTTCCAATAGCAGCATAGTAAAGACTGGCTTCTTTCATAAATCCATGGAAGATAAATGTAATCTCAGCTAAAAAAAATTAATTATGGGCTTGACATCAAAAAGAAAAACTAAATAAAGTATAGTTTCAAAATCAGTGAGGGAATTAGTATTTCTATTTATCTTCTACCTCTGTCAATGTTTTTTGGTATCACATTGGATGAATGGCTCACTTTATAGAGAAGTTATATATGATAGTGGGACAATGATAGAATCATAAAATGTTTTGGGTTGGACAGGACCCTCAAGATCATTTAGTTCCAATCCCACTGCCATGGACCTGCACATCTTCTGGTACACCAAATTGCTCAAAGCCCCATCCAGCCCGGATAGTCTTAATCTCATTTGTTTCTTTATCCTCATTCTTTTCACTTGTTGCTCCGGTTTTCCTCTCCTTTAGGTTAGTCTTCTTCAGGTCTTGCTTTGAAAAGTATCTCCTGTTCCTTGTCCTCGTCCTCACACTCTCCATTCCCCAAGCAACACTGCCCCAGCCTCCCAGTGTGACTTGAGCAGCACTCCCTCAGGACTGCCCACCACGCTTTCACCCACAGGGGGATGTTCCCACGTCGAACTCATGTGTTAAGTACTGGAATGTACTTGCTAATGAACAAAACATACCTGAGGCAAGCTGTGTTTCACTGACCTGTCTAAAATAAGTTTTCCATAAAGAGCAGAGTGATTTCTAAAGGAGTCCCATGTTCCCTGTATCTCACTGATAACAGTATCCTGGTTTTCTGGACAGAGATCCCTGCAGTGCACCAGGCAGGATGTGCTGTGGCCAGCCTGGAGCTACCAAGCTGCTCTGCTGCTTGCAGCTGTCCAGCTGGCAGGAGGGTCAGCCTCAGCTCCTCTCCTTGGGGACCCTATTTTCAATCAGTTGCAAGGCTTGTGGAAAGAAAACATTAATAGAAATCTGTCCACAGATACTGTTTTAAAATGTTATTTTTTAAAAGGGGTAAGTTTTCCCTCTTAAAACTCACATACGTAAAAGTAAAATTGCTTCCTAAAAAAAGATGTGTTTTGGTTCTCTTTTGCCATGTGAGAGTGAATATGTCTTGGGACTTATTACCTATATCATTCTAGAAGAAATTAAAGATTTTAATTTTCTTCCTGTAAAGGGTGGTTGCTTTTCTACATCATAGGAATGGTGCTAATTACACGGTTTGCAGTGGGGGTGCCACTATACCAGTCGTTTTGAACAGAGCCCCTTTTCAGAACTGCTGCCCATCTGATAGGTGCAAAATGAAATGAGGGAAATTCTCTCTCCCCCAAACAGTCTGTGTAGCCTCCTGACTCGGTATCTGAAAATTTTTCATTTTCCACATGTTGTTTTATAGAGGTGATTGTAAGGAGTGGGAAGGGACTCAAACAGGCCTGTATGGATTAAACCTGGTGAGCAAGACTGGACTTTGCCTAGTCGGGGCTTACTGTTTTCTGTATTGTCTCTTTAGCAGAGGCCATGCAACTTCCTCACCAAGCAATTTCCATCCAGCATGGTAATTTATGTAAACTGTTACATACTGTAAAACACTGCATTCTGAAAGGAAAACAATGACTCTGTGTAAAACAGTATGAACAGCCAAACTTGCTTTAAAGCTTGTACCTAATTTGTGGTGTGAACTTCATCTCTGGCCACTGAATCTTGGAAGTCCTTTCTTTCATGAGCTCTCTATCAGATCTTCATCACAGCATTTGTGACTCTTAACCTTGCTGCAAATAAGCAAACACAGAGCTCATCATTTAATCCCTCTGGCCTCTACTTGTTTGTTTGACCCCTCTTTTTTCACCTTTAGCAGCTTCTTCCAGAGCTTATAACTTTTGCGTCATCAGTCTTAATTTAGCTCATAAACACCAATCAGGAACTTTTTTTTACCTGTTGCCATATATTAACACTGATGTCTAAAGTCAAATTTTCACTTTTAGAATAAATTGTGTTGCATAACCCAATAATAATTCTAATACTAGTGTTCTGTTAGTAGCCTAAATAAATAATCTTAGTTGTTTTTCCAAGTTTGCCACAACAGTTTAGGCTTTTTTTTTTTAGCAGTAGTCTTATATGATTTTTAGTCCTGAAGTACCGGTCTTTTCTAAGAACTTTCATAATGCTAAATTAAATATGCATATGAACTTTACCTCCAAACCTGAATTCAGTGAGGTCGAGGAAGATATTTATTTACATAATACCCAGGAAGTAAAAGAAGCAGTGCTTTCCTATAGTTGTGTTTCTGTATGACTTGGTCCTTTTCAACACTGATGAATTATATTTGCTCAAGTTTCATATTGCAACTACTGATGATGGCAAACTTTTTAGTCTTTCCAGAGAAGCCTTTTAGAGGTCAAAGTACATCATCATCTGAGGGCGAGGGAAGTGTGTTCTTAACCATGTATTTTGTAAAATGGTAAAATTTTGTGAAGTTCCTATAAACTGTAATTTGTGCTTGCATTAGGAAATTAAGGTTAAAGTTACTCACTAGAGAACTTTTTTTACTAAAACTGACAAGAAGTATTTTAGATATGGCATTACTTTCGGCAATGTTAACAGCAGAATATACTCCAGCATTTTTTCTCACTTGGTTACCGGATACAGATCCTATAAATCATTTACCAGCTGCTGATAGCATAGGTGAGTTGTCTTTTTGATAGGAAAGTTTACTCAAATGTCGGTAATATCAGAGAATTATTGGGAAGCCACTAACTTCAGATGCTGAGCATGTGCCTACATCTAGGTCTATAAGAGCTTAAGAGAGTTTTGTTCCTCCAGTCCTGTTTGTGTAGTGTTCTTACTCAAATTTTGAATGATAGAAGGAAGTACAAATCATTTATGCCTTCTCAGGGCTCCTTTGTGACAGGCTATGTTGAAGCCACTTCTGTGGAGACTGTGTAATGTAGACCTGACTGAACCACCTATAAACTGATTAGTGTGGCACGTGAGTAGCACAGCAGTGTAGGACTGCACTAGGCAGAAAACACATTAAATGTTCCATTACTTGGATCATTTTCAAGTGCATGCTCCAACACGGGTCAAATCTTGCAGTTCCTCTTGACCAGGCTAGCACAGAAGATTGCAGCAGTATTCCCCGTGAAGATGTCCTCTTTGATTTTTGAGTTGAGCGATTCCAAGTCTAAAACTGTTGTGTGTCAAGTCCTCTGGTACTGAACACAGCGCCAATGTCATCATCAGGCACTGAAGTATGGTGTAAGGAGCCATAAAAAAGCTTGGGCAGACTGATGTATCCACACAGTGCTGTGAAGCAGCTGTGGGAGCAATGTAACTCCTCTGGAGTGGCACTGACAGGAAGCAAAGCAAGCCTGTCTCTTGAACATGAAGCCTCTTGGACCTCAAGCACAGAAGTTCTCCGACGCATAAGCACAGCTTCCTTTTCTGGAGACTACTTCCAGGGTACTAATGCCCTACTCCATCAAGCCCTAGAAGAGCTTTTGTACGAAATTCCAGTCCCCTCAGTCCATTCCTTGCATTAGCTTACAGGTATAAAAATCACAAATATAAATTTCCTTCAGATCCTTGTCAAGTATAATAGAAAAACATCTTGAAGGACGTTTCCCATTTCCCATAGTAAAGGAAATTGCATACAACATGAACCTCTTATCTACCTTCTGCAAAACTTCATTATAAATACTTTTTCTCACATTGCCCTAATAGTCTTAAATAGTCTTAACATTCACTCCTTGAAATTTTTTTCAGCCTTCCAGTTGTGTAGCATTCTTTTTAAGAGAGGATGACCAGGTGAGGCTGCACCCCCACTTTAAGGAGAGCTGTGTCTCTCTGGCTCTATTTGCCCTGTCCCTTGTCCATCTGACTGCTCTGCCAATAGCTTTGCATCACTGCTCTGTCATCACAGACTGTCATCATGGTGTCCTTACAGTACCAGTGGCAGCCAGCTCCCTTTCCTGCAATGATTTACAAAGCTGCAAACAGGAGTCTGGCTGTGGAAGCTGCATGGGATAGGGACCAGGGCAGGCTCCTGCCCTGCAGGACAGAGATAGCTGGATTTCAGCTTGAACGTTAGAGAGGGACAGTGGTTTCTGGAGGAAGCGGGGCTGTGGCAGCATCAGGCAGCAAAGTATGCCCTATGAAGCGCTTGAATGATTATTCTTGTGTGTCTCGCCCTTGCAGAACCCATGAGGCAGGTGTGAGAAGAGTAAGCTTTGCCCACCAGTCAGTACTGAAATTCATTTCTCAGCACGTTGTCCATTCACTTACCAATGCCATCCCAAAGTTTCTCACATCTCTTTTCATGACTTTCATATCACTTGAAAAATGCTGCTATCCTTTCTATGTTTTCTCCCCTCCGCTTACACTGTGATACTAAGCACTGGAACAGACTGCCCAGGGAAATGGTGGAGTGACCATCCCTGAAGGCATTTAAAAGGTGTGTAGATGTGGCACCTGGGGACATGGTTTAGTGGTGGGCTTGGCAGTGCTGGGTTAATGCTTGCACTGGCTGATCTTAAATGTCCTTTCCAACCTGAATGATTCTATGATTCATGACAGACCTCTACTGCAAAATGGCCACATACAGGAGTCAGAAACGGGGCCAGGCTACAAAAGAGGGCTTTAGAAATATTGCCCAGACATACAGAGGTGGGGTTAAGAAAGCCAAAGCTCAGCTTGAACTGGCAAGGACATAAAGGGCAAGACAAAGAGCTTCAGCCTCTGCATGAGCAAAAAAGGCCAAACAAGGAGATGTGGGCTCACTGCTAAGCAGGGTTCTTGATTTCATGGCTGCAAACATGGAAATTTACAAATTGCTTCTATATCCTAAATTATAAAAACAAATCTTAACCCATTAAATCTCAATAATATACATAGATGAAGAAATCCTTTAGGACTGGATAACTGTATGTTCACTTGCTGGCATATGTCACACATTTTTAGCACATGCCTCTTACCTGACTGAAACTTAAATTCTTAAGGTCACACCGCTTATAGTACTAACATTTGGTTAATCCTGTTTTATTATCAAGGATAGGCAAAGTGATAGGTGTTTTTTAAAGACAACACTAGAAATGAAAGAATATAATATATTTTCAAATTAAGTATTGCATGTCTTTGTTGCTACAGAAAAAAACACTTGAAAACTTTAAAAAAATGTGATGAGTAGGAGGCTAAAAGAAAAGAGTCCAAATTATTACTCAGTTCTTGAAAGATAAGCTCATCACCTGGATTTTGAGGATCAAATGAATATTTTTGATTAATAGTTTGAATTGCCTGATACAAAGCTGGATTATATCAATGGACAAGCTCTCATTAGTTGTTGCGACATCTGCTGCAAAAGGAAAATTACGAAGTAAAAGTGTCTTTGCTAAGGCACCATTAAAAACTGTTCTGTTGAAATGTTTTCCGATTCCCTTTTTGTATTGGGCAACATGTCATGTTTGTGGTTATGACTTCAACATAATGAAGTATAAAATATCTGCATGTACTGCAACAAAAAGCATGATTTCTTTCCTCATAATGAAGTAGAACTGACAATTATTGTGAGATGCATGGAAGGTTTAGTTCCTTTTAAATACAAAATAACTGTTTCATGGCACTGTGTCCCAAGGCAAGGTCAGACATTAATTCAACAGTTTTATATGGAGTGGAAGATAGACCACTGGACCCCCAGTTCTGCATCATAAATACAGTAATCCCTTCTGGGTTGCTTAAAAAAAAAATAGGACACATTTTGACATTTGGCTTTGACATTTATAAACTTGATGTTAGAAGAGTTGATGATCTAAAAAAAGTTATTGGTGATTTATTGCCACAGTTCTGTGAAGCGATGAATTTGTAATGTGTCGGTTAATGAGAAAGATAGACTTAATCATCCTCTCATCTCCAGCCAGTGCCACAGGAGGTTAACATCCCCCATCCTTTGATGGTTTACAGCAGCAGTTCATGCAGAATTGGGTGACTAACAGCATGGAGCAGATCCAGACTCAATGGACATGATGCGTATTTCCTTCAGCCTCTGCAGCTCTTTGCCAGCACACTTCAATTATGATTTGCCTCATCATTGCAAGTCCTGCCTTTCATGTTTCCTGAATAAAACCAGTCATTGTTTGACACGTGTACAAAGGGCTGGAAACAAGGCCCCTAATATTATTTTTGATATTGTTCTGTTGAGAATGAGAGTAGCCTTGTTTATCCAGTAAGATTTTTAATTTGCAAAACAAGACTGGAACCTTTTTTCTGACTCACCTGTTTTGTACCGTGCATCTCCCATCTTAAGTGTTTCCTTTGCCTTCCCTTTATAAACACCATCTGTTCTAAATAAAAAATAAGTCAGGATGCTGTGTTTATATTCAAGTTCTTTAGTGCATGTAGATACTACCATATGGTTTTATTTAATTTCTAAAAGGAAATTCCTTCAAGGTCCACCTGTGCAACAGCTGAATAGGAAACCTGCAGAGCTAATACAGCTCCCAAATAAGTTGCTTCCTGCCCAGATTTCCACATAGAAGTCTTCCAAACCTGCAGAGAGGGTGTGCTTTTGACCAGTTGCTGATTTTTCACTGTCTCCCAGCTTATCCACTTAAAAAAAACAAAAACAAACAAACCAAACTCCAAAACATAATTTATGTCATAAGTACTGGAAGATGTACATGAGGGAGGAAGTTCTTCAGACTGGGACCTTCTTTTCATGGCATCATTGGCTAGGACAGCAGGATTGTACCTGATGTCAGAACTCCTGGAACTTACTCCTATACAAATGCAGAGGTGGGCAAAGAAAAACAGCATCAAGTTAAATGTATAGTTTAAACATTCCCTGATAAGTTCTCTTCTGCAGATGCAGAAGAGATCTTACAAAGGGTCAGAACCAATTCATAGCAATCTCAGTGCAGGAAAAGATTTTAAGCTAACTTTGTGTTTGCCCAGGTTCAGAGGCCTGGGAGCCAGATGAGCTTTTGATGCAACTCCATATAGCCACAGGGCTAGAACTGGGTGGGAATGTTTTACCTATACAACACTAATTTGTGTGTTAAAAACTGTTTCAAATCCATCTAGATGATGAAGGAAGTTGTCTCAGAGTGGCTAATGTATCTGGGTGATCCTCTAGGGTAACTCCTTGTTCCGGTGTCTTCATTTATACCAGAATATGTTACCCCCTGCAGGGTGACTGTTCTTGGAAAGAGTAGAATTGGGGAGGATATTTCCATTTATCCCTTTGAAGCTTTTCTGTGTTAATCATTAGCTTTTTTGGCAAGCCCAGCCATGAGGACTGTAACTTGGGGCAGTGGAAACTAAGGTTCAGGTCCTTGCTCCACAGAACGTGATGAAAACCAAGGGAAGTGGGCCATTCCAACAGCAGAGACTGGGAAATCTGCTTGGCATTCACCTGTAGTCTGGTGTCTGTGTTGTGGAGCTGAATCAGAGCAAGGAGTAATCTAAACCTTAGCCTGGTATATTGGCTATTTTAATGCATATAATTTGGATCAGAAGTCTCCCCAAATGAAATTTCCATTGATATTAACACATTCCCACAACCTTTTCTTATTCATTGGTATCTTCTGTCAGTTTGGTTGGAGAGTTCCCCATCATCTTTACTGGATGTTGACTATGGTGTGGTATAAAAATAGCCAAAGACTCACAGGACCAGCTGAGATTAAGAAGAACTTGAGAGAAAGAGATGTGCTAGTCCTGGACCTGCTGACAGGGAGAACTAGCAGGGGTTCACACTGGTAGCTTTCCATCTCTTACAGTATCACTTTCCTGTAAGGTGAACCCAGCACAAGGAAATACAGGAAATAGCATAGTATAAACTTAAGAGAAGGATATGATGGTATGGAGAGCAGAAAATGATAGTATGATAACAACTTGGTTTATGTGAAAAGTAATTGTAAGAAGGCTGTGTTCAGAATAATTTCACTTATGCCAAAAGATAATAAAATGTCTAGAAAGTCATTGCCAAAGAGAACTGAGAAATAGAGAGGTTTTCCAGAGGGAGGAGTCAGTGCTAGTTTAATGGTTAATCTATTCATAAATTACTTTATGCAAGACAGAATGCATATCAGTGATGTTTATTTACCTTATCAGAATAGTAATATTTTGTGTGGCTCAGGATACTTTTATGTTATTAATAACACATTAAAAGAAGAGATATCTTCCTAGACATTGCTAATCTGTATTTTGACCTGCTGCTGCCTTCAAATCTTCTTTGAAAAACAGACTCTGAATTTACATAAGAAAAATCTTTCTTATTTTATAGAATGGGTTTGCTACATTTTTTTTTAAATAATATTCTGGTTTTTGAGTGAACTTTCTGTTCACTCAATAACTAAACTTACATGTGCAGCATTTCTGTAAATCTCTATTAGTATAAATCTCTCACGATACATAATTTTGTATTATTATTTATTTACCATGTGAATATTTGAAAATTTAACTTATCTTTTAAAAAATTTATCTTTTTAAAAAAACTTTTATTATGACAGCTTAAATTTTGGGAGATGGGTTCATTGAACTCTTCTCGTCCCCTGGTGATTAATCTTTATGATTTTTCTTTTTATTTTTTGTTCATCTGTTCACTATTTACAAAAAAACAATTTCTTTTTTGTGAATGGCGAAGGATTGATGGGTGGTGAATGTACTCTCCCTCAAATGGTATCACAATCCAGACACTTTTGAAGCTATTAGAAACTATAGCCATTTTACAGGTCTTACTGGAATATTAAGTCTCTCATTTTATAATCCCGTTAATTAGATAATTTTAACAGGGCAGGCTGAATACCTAATCCCGAGAGAATTGTTCTCTGACTAAGGCATGAGTCCAGGATGTCTGGGTTTCATGTCCCTCTTTGCCAAATTACTCAACCTCTTTGTGTGTCACTGTTTCCTTAAAGTGGAAAAAGCATGTGGAGGGTTTCAGCACATTTAATATTAGAAAGGGCCTTGAGATCCTCGCATAAAAGGTGCCACAGAAAATTGTAAACATTAGATTCTGTTGGTTCTTATCCATGAGGACTTTATTTCCAAAATTGATATAAAGTTCCATTTAACTGTGCATATGAATGGGTTTCAGTAGGTTCTACGAACTGAAAATAAAAATTCTAAATCTCCTTGAGTACATCAGCTCTAGCCAAGCTTACGCCAAACTTGGTTTTGAATTAAAAGGATTTCAAATTAAAATTATTTTGAATTGTAGGGATTTTTTTTCCAGAGATACGGCTAGAAATGTAGAGATAAGTGAACTGATGTTAGGCACTGGGAAGCCCATGTAAATTAGCCCAGAGAAAGAGCCTCAGGGATGAGCTCACAGAGTTTCCCACAGCTCAGAGTGCATTCCTGCAGTGTGCACAGGCAGGTATTTGGTGAGCTGCTCACAGAGATGATCTCGCTGGGTCACCTCTGGCATTTAATTCCTGTTGTTGCCAGTGGGGCTTGTGGAAATGGGGATGAGTGCTGGCTCTTTCAGTTCCTGCCTTCAAGCCATTGTGTTACACTTAATTTATAATCCTAGCTGATTTTAGGGAGGATTTGTATCAAAGCTGTTCTGAAAAATGCTGAGATATATATATCATACCACTGAAAGTCACCTTATTTTTACAAGCAGTATTCCAGTATGTTAGTTGTAAACCAATAAAATATTACCATTAAGCTTTAATTTAAATTTGGACAAGCTTTTAGGAAATATAAGAGGTATGAAAACAACAACAAGCAACTGTGACACCAAGGATAACGGAGACTGCAAAGTGTTGATGACTTCAACTGCTGCCCTAGAGAACAAGCTCAGATCAAGAAGCTGAAAGAGCAGGGGAGATGGATGCTCTATCAAAACCATTTATCAAAATATGTTAACGATATAGTGCATAAAATATCTAAATTATTGCTACAGTTTTATTTCCCCATGGGCCAAATCCTGTTGCTATTTTCACAATAAAGAAAGAAAAAAATGAGTTTACCTGAATGGGAATAGTAGGATTACTGCCTTCTCATGGGGAAATGAGAAGAATGCAGAAACACAAATGCTGCTTATGCATGTGGATGTAAATTTGATGGTGAGTGTAACTCACTTTCCCATGTTCTTCTTTGCCATTTGGTATCTGGTGAATATTATTCAAGTTCTTACAACCCTAGAAAAATGTGGGCAGAATTATTAATTGTCAGGAAATAATTTCTCATGGTTTTGAATTGATCTATTTCCAAGCAGGTCAAATCCAAAGTCGGTTAGCTAATATAAATGTAGATTATTCCCCCCAAACCAGGTTTTTCCCTAGTCTTTTTTACTAACATTATGCACTATAAATAATTCAGACCATTTGCAAGAACATGAAGTGAATTTTGACCTCCCAAGAGTGAATTTAAATTTGCTCCTGGCATGAATAAGAAAACAATTAAATTAATAGCAAGAAAATCACATTCCCTAATTTCAAGTGGGATCTGGACTTTATTATCCCACACAGCAGATGAGCTGCCTTAACCACCAAACTGTTTGTTCTTTTGGCATGTCTTCCTCATTTACAGCAATACTTTATTCTGGACTGAAAATATAATTAAATATCTTACACTTTTTCCTTTAGTGAATATTTTAGAAAAACCAGTTTTTCCAAATAAAATTTTTTAAGCTTCTTGCATGTTTCTAATCTGCTGAACAGAACTATTGCAGTGAATCTCTATTTTAAACCTTTTGGTTACAACATGCCCTGGTTGTGCCTTCATCCCAAATGCACGTTGCTTTTCTCATTGCCATAGGATGTCCCCTGCTGCTCACCAGTGCCTGGGAGAAAAGCTGGGGGGTGGAGTAGAAGATTCACAACTTCCCCTGACCTCATTCTGCTCCTGGACATGGATTGAGTCAGTGGGATCCAACCCTCTGCATCTTCCTGAGCAGACCTCAGAAGTAGGGTAGCTGAGCTTTTAGGTGACTTTGGCTACAATCTGATGGTTGCTGGATTTTTTGTGTTTAATGCCAGTCCTCTAGCACTTCTTTGCACTTAACAAGAAGTACCAGAAGTACTGGCAGGGGAGCCAAGCCTGAGCAGGAAAGATAGTCTGTGGGCATCTGCAACAGCCCAACTCCTGACACTGTACGACAGGGGAAACAGTGTGAGCAGTGCCAGACCCACCCTGGGCAAACTTGACAAGACAAGAGGCTTTTTCCACTCCCTTCCCATCAATGAGCCCCTCATATCAGCCCCTCAAGGCAGCCCATAGCATAATACCAAGGGAGAAAAAAGTAGAAGCAGAGAGTTGAGAAAGACCTCCGTCCTCCCTGTGTTACTGGAAAACTTAGAAACCAACACGGCAAACCTGCAGCCCCTGTTCTGTTGTTTCTATTACATGGATGGAATATCTTTGGACTGGACTGATGTTTTCAGCTGATTTTAAACTCCACACAGAAATTCTTATTTCAAAGCAGCAAGATTATATGTGCCCTTGGGTACAAAAGCCTTTGGATCCTGTTGAAATGGAAGAAAAAATAGGAAAAAGGGATTGTCATAAATATTTCTCAAACTCTGATTAATAACCTGATTTTCGTTTTGAGGCCAACATGCTAAATTTTAAGGAGATCTGTTGCAAGGGATAAGAGACACCAGAAGAAACATGAGGGATTATTAATGGATGCCCATGATCTGCTTGCCTCGTTCTTCAGAGGAATTTTCCAGATGTTGCAGTAGCTGCACATCAGCTTGCAAGGTTCTTAAATCAATTTCATGCTGATTTATTACTACTTCATCTCTTCATTTTTGCTTATTACTGTTGCTTGTGTACTTTTATATTTTCTTTCTACAGAGGATACCCTAGACTAATTTTTCAAGCGCAATCCTTTTGCTTGCTTCAACACTAATAGATCACCTGCCTTTTGAAATAAACACTAATTTCTGCTTTAGAACTTTGGTCCATCTATAACTGAAACATAGTGAATCTGACACTAGAGCCCTTGTATTCACAAATAAATAATAGGGTGTTTGATTACTCAGCCAGCATGCAGTAAATGCTGCAATTTAAGCAGTATGGGTAATCTGGTTTTTAACTCTGTACCATCTTTACTTCTGTAATTTCATGTGGAAGTATTTATAGTGGATAAATTAATAGCCAATTGGATCTTTCCTACCTAATATTTCATAAACATTAATGCAGATATTTTTCAATTGCCCTAGAAGCTCTTCTTAGTCTGATTACCAGCTCCACTAGCTAGGGGGAAGAGGAGAGGATTATTATTTATGGTTTTAGTACAGGGGGAAACCCCAGTTGCCAGTCTCCTCAACACAAAATCCTAGCATAATCCAGTGGAGGTGGGGATAACAATCTTACTGCATTTCCAGCTGGGGTCTCTCTATAAAATTACAAAATCAGCAACTGTGTTTGCTATAAACAGCCACTATATAAGCAGTGTAACAGTTACAGTTCCTCTTTTCGCCTTCACATTTGTGAGAGTTCCAGGGAAAGCTTCTCCCAAAAGGGACTTTATGAGAAATTTGATCTTTCAAAATGTTTTATATTGAAAAATATTTTATGGTGTATTTAAAAATAAATTTTTAATATAATGATCTTTTTTCCCATTTATATAAACAAATGTTTGTTTGAAAAATAAATGTGATAGCTAGAAAACCTTGAGAAACAGAGCTTGGTAGTGATCCAAACTGAACTTCTAGCAACATATCTGCTTTTAGATGTACTGAAGAATCAGATAAACTCTCATCAACATCCTAGAAGTATCATTTCTACGTAAAATGGACTTTTCATGCAGTTTTTTGTACTTCCTTTCCCTCAGTTTTCCCCACTTTTCATACAAGAGAAAACTGAATACATAGGAACTACAGGGGATTTTTTTGAGCTGAAAGATCTGCAAATTTCTATGTGGGCTTTACCACTGTTTTTTTGTTATTTTCCCAGCACAGACCATCTAGATACTTTAAACTTGGTTGCTGGTGCTGCTCTAAACATCTGGCAGAGAGGTCTGCCGAAGGAGAATCGTTACCGTGTGATGACAAAATTAAAGACTGCACAAGTGGAGAAAATTAAGGTTGCCAGGGTTACCTTAAGGCATTTCCTGTCTGCTCCATGCTTTGCCCTGCAGGATCGTTGTTTGTTCATTTTGATATGGCATCTGTATGTACGTAAGCTCCAGGACTTTAAAATTGCAAACAGAACTATGTCCTGAAGTGAAAGGTCCCAAAGATAATTCTCCTGCTCTTTTTCCACGCAACAGTTCTCCAGCTGTTCTCAGCACGGATGAGGGGCCGGTGCTGCAGAAAACAGCTGCCTGGGGAATTTGGTCTGTCAAGAAGATTCAATAGAGGATTAGGGCCTGTTGGTGAAGGAAGTTGTTTTTCTCTGCCTTTCATTACTTAGGATGAGTTGAAGGAATAGGGTATCTGCTAAAATTTTAGGTCTTACACATTTGTCAGAGATACCTTTGCACATAAGGTAATCTTTGAGGATCCAACTATGTAAATGAATGCAGGGACACAGCACTGAAGGCCTAATCCTTCCACAAGTTTACTAAGTCCCACAGGAGTCAAGTGGGCCTGGCAGTGGGCCAATAGAACTTTTTAGTGAGTTGCCCAAGGTCAAAAGGAAAATCACTGACAAACTTGCATGCAGAATTCAGGTGTACATATCCCACGTCACATAGGCATGTTTCATTTTAGTGATGTGGATACACTGTTGGGGTTAGGCAGTTCAAAAAGCACAGCAGGTCTCTGATCTTGATAAAAATGCATGCATTATGCTCAATTAGGCATGTTGTGAATGCTATTAGAACAATGCATAACATTGAACACAGGCATAAATCCCTGCAGTGTCATAGAAAACTGCAGATTATACCTGCACACAATGAACAACTTAAACACCTTTCAATACAAATTTTTATGATGACCTGAAGATCATTTTTGCTATTCATGTATATTTTTAGACATCTTTGCAATTCTTAAAGTCAGTAAGGGAGAAGAAGGCTTAAAGATTATTTTCCCAACGTTTACATTTTAAAATGTAACCGTAATTTACATTTAGCACAGTGTCCTGGCACACTGGCCACTCAAATGGGTTTTGCCTTGTCTATGTCAGTGCATGATCCTTTTTGATAGATGCAGTTTCCACATTTTTTTCTCAATTTCTTTCTCTTGAAGAAATAGGATTAATATTGTATTAGTATTAAAGAAAAAATAAATCCCTTTAACAATAATCGTTTTGGTAGAAGCTTTATTATTGCATTTTCTGATTTGATTTTAGGTGGTTACTTTAATAACAGGTTAGTCTAGGTTTTGTATATCAGACATCAACAACATCCTTTCAAAAAATCTGAATCTTCAAAATCTCTGAATCTTAAAAAACCCCATTTTTCCTCATTGTTGCAAGTGTTCAATAAAAATTGGACCATGATTCATTTTTAAATTTTCTATTGACATAAATGGGATTGTTCATGTGTTTAACACCAAATCTGAAAAATCAAAGATTAAAAATTGATATGGTTTTTTTGTATCGATTTATTTTCCCCTGACCAATTACACTTCAAAGGAGTTAATACACTAAAATTAGGCTGTACACTCCTGTCAGTTTATGTTCTTTCTCCTAAAAAATAATTTGCACTTACCAGATAAGCTGGTGGTGAAAAAGGTTCTCTATCAGTACGGGGAAATTATCTGAGCTTTGTTAATCCACATTGACCAAGGTGATAATCCAACAAGCCATTTGTTTTATGGATGTCTTTAGTCTCAGTTAGTGCTTACTATGAAAGGTTAAAATCAGGTCGATCTAGTTTCCATTTTAAAATGGAAGCCTGCAGGTTTTTTTAAATACTTTTCCACATCAGACTTCAAAATGGGGTCCCAGATCTTCTCGTCTGCAGAGACTTTCCCCACTGCCTAATTACTGCTAATGACACCAAAACATAGCAGTGTCAGGAGCATTATTTCACTCTGTGAAGTCCTGGACTTGCAAGCACAGACTTTGATGATGTGCAGTGTCCCTGCACTAATTGCAAGGGAATTTCAAGAACAATTTTAATTCGGTCCTTGGCTATGATCATACACAGCTGTCGTATTTCTGCACCTGTACAATCTGCTTTCTAGTGCCAAATTCTGCAAGTCCTGGCTTTTTGCAGCTCTGAATTCTGGGTTTTATTTGCTAGCTATTAGGCTTATTTAACCCTTGCTAGCTATTGGATTTAATTAACCTTTTCAATATCACCTGATCTGCAACGTTTTCAGAAAGCTACAATACCTTAAACTGTGAGCACTGGGGAAGACAAGGTGAGGTGTAGCTAATCCAGGTCTCAATTATGTAAACCATATATTAACATTCAACATTTTCTCTGGTATCCAGGTCCCCTGACTCTACATGAATAAAAAAGGTAGTATATTCAGTATCTTTTCTTTCAATGTTAGAACTGGAATGAACCACGTGTCTGTATTTGTCAAACACAAGTGGTTGAGTCGTGGACAGACTGGTTGTGAATGTCACAGCCATAATGCAGGTGAACCTGCCAGACTGATATATCCTCAGAGGGAGGTAAAATTCCCTTCTGTACAGCGCCATGCAGTGCAAACTGGGCAGGAAAAGGCAAAGTGGATCATCAAAAGAGCTAGATTTAGTAATGACTTGGCTTGCCTGCTCCTTTAAAGAAGGTGGAAACCCTTTCTCCCTGAGTTGTAGTGACCAAGGTGGGACAGACTGACAGTGCACCCCGGGAATCTGCATCAATGTAAGCATCAGGATAGGGGTTAAAATAACCACACCCCAGATACATCATTTCTCTACCAGGAGGGTAGCACAGACACTTTCACTGATGGATTAAGCCCATTCACTGGCCTGTAGACTTGTGTGCATCATGAATTGTCCCATATTTGCTTTTGCTGGCTTTTCTGCAGAGGGCAGTCCAGTGTTAATGCAAAGCAGAATAGACAGAGATTAGGACTCACGAGCCTTAAAATTGCAGCTGAGATAGTGCCTGTAGCTGCCATGCAAAGCAACATGTCCATGGATGTGAGGAGTCACAAAAAACGAGGGAATAATGGAGCAGGAGTAGCTGAGAGAAGGGAATCTAGGCAAGGAGGTGTATATGCATCAGTATTTCCTCATGTAGAGTTTGTATGTAAAATTGCAAATAAGATGAAGTTACAGATCTGTATTTCCATCGGAATTTTAGTGAATCAGGCTTCTGTCCTGTGGTTTATGACATTACCTGAAGCTTTTGATAGAACTGCAGCTTGGTAATTCCCAGCTGGTTGTAATTCATGCATTATATAAATCTGTCAAGGGCTTTCAATGATACCATAAACGATGATACCATAAATTTAAAATGTAAAGTAAAAATCTTTATATTGCTTATAATTGGACAAGGTACTGGCATCCATTAATTTTAATAATATATGAGGAAGATGAAAGTTTGTATTTAGATGTTAGATGCACATGTAAACATCCATGCCCAGTGTATTCCTTTGATGGTGAGTATCTTTTACAAAGAGCATTTGTGCTAGAAAAGACAATCTTCAACTTTTTTTTCAGATCTGTATCTGTTCATTTCATTGCACATATTGTTGCTCTTCATCTGTGCACCATGAGATTCTAAACCATGACATATGTATCCCAGCAAATTAGAATATTTATATACAACAAACATAAAGTTAGCTGTCATCTAGCAATAAGGAAAAGCAGTAAATATCTGATCTGGGAATGGGTCAGTGGGTATTTCATTGTCCTCGAGACAGATCAATAATAGCTTGTTTGCTGTATCTCTTGTCATCTCCCCTGGAGTCGATGGTGTGCTTTATTGACCTTAATAACGACTATAATAAATCCAGTAGAAATGAAAAAAACTCTTCTCTGTAATGAAAATCTGATAGCTTATCTGTCTAGCTGTCCTATGCAAAGAGCTATGTCCATTCCGCCCCATCCCCCAGGACATTGCCATTAGATATGTAGCAAGATTATGAACTACCGCAGAATTTTATATGAGGCTCATCTTGCAACTTCTCTATACAGTGGTGTTTCTCCCAATCTCAGTTTTATCTTTAATAAATTGAATCCTGTTTCTTTCTGTCTTTTATTCTCATGACTTCTTTAACTGAAGGATTTATCATCCGGGAAAAAGAGGGTGAGTGAAAGAAAACTAGGCCCATAATGTACATCATCACCTTTCTGTTTAAATAAAAACAGATTATTATAAAAAGTTGCATTAAAAACCCACCAAATCCCCCACTCTCATTGCATAACTTTCAGCCCAGGAAGCAGCTCTGAAATGCAGATTTTCCATCACTGCATAACTAAAGTTCCTAAAACTATTGATTTTAGAAAGATCTTTTAAAACACAGTTTACCTTCAGACTTATTTGGACTCCAAACCATTAGGTATAAGTATGGTGGTGCCAGTTTTGAGATGTGAATGTTTAAGGGTTGTTTCAGAATTTCTATATTGGCAGCATTTTCTTGATTTCACCCTCGTTCTTCAGAAACAGAGACTGTTTGATGGTTTTATGTAAAGTCTTTACTTGCAGACTTTAAAGATCTGATGTTGTTTTACTGTCACTAATTGGATGACCTATTCATGCCTGCAGATCTCATGCTTATTGCCATTTCTGTGGACTGTGATGTTCCTGACCAAGCACAGCTTTAGCACAGCTAAAGAGGCACCAGCTGTTTCACAAGCTACCTATGTGCTTATGTGCTGCTATCAGGAATATTCAGTACCGGCGCTGACCCTTGTGGCAGGCTTCCAGGCAAAATCAGGATATATTTAGAAGCTGGATTGCACCTGGTTAAGTGAAAAAGCTTCATAAATACTTTTATTTTGAAAGATTTCAAAAGCTGAAAACTGCCAGCAGTTGAGTCAAGAAAACGTTTGCTGATTTTTAATTATGCATTGCATAGCATCCAAGTTTGAGTGAGGGTAATTAGACATAATGTGCCCTTTTTGGCTGCTGTTTTATCACGGTGAGCATAAAGACCAACCACAAAAGATGTCATGAGATTACTGTATCGGGAGCACTGATGCCATCTGTCAGCATTTCAAATTTTGCTACTGAGAAACATATAGATAAGTCTAAAGCTGAGGTCAAAGCAATTTGACAATAAACTTCTACAAAATGAAGACAATATTCTCTTTGTTGGCCTGTTTCTCAAGATGGGAATGCTTCAGTCTCCATTCTGTTTCCTGCTGGCATTATTTTTTAGAATCTCAATTCTGCCTTTGTGAATTTTTTAGGAATAGTGTAAGACTGGAAGAAGAAAACCTCATGAATGGATCTGATGTATTTTGAACAAAAGATGCTGGGGGAGGACTACAGAGCAAGAAGTGGTCACTGTGAGTGTCCTGATCATGCCACCCATTGTATAGTCTGGGTAATTTAAGGTCACTCAGAAAAAAAATCTCCCATTCCCCCAAAACCAAAAAGAAACCCATTTTGACTGACAGTTTTAAAGCAGTAGAAACATCTTAATTAGAAAATACTCCTGATCTGTATGAACTGGGAAGCCTCACATCAGATTTGTGCTCTTACAGACCGACCCAATCCCTTGCTGTGCCAACACTGCATCATGCTTTGCAGTGGCACTGCACTGCCACATGGCACAGGTGAGGGGCAGCTCTCAGAGCTCAGACAAGTGCAGAAGAACACCAGAATATCCACAGGACCCCAGGGTGTAGCACAAAGCCTTCTTCTGTAACCCTTCAGGGGTTACAGTCTGCAGCACAGAGGTCTGGCATGGCTTAGCCACAGGTGGAAGACTTATGGATTTGCCCTGTCCATGCAGCAGCATGTGCCAACTTCAGCTGCAGATTGAGGCCTGAGCAGCATTTACTCAACTGAATCTGGAGCTACTTTCTCACTGCATCACTGTTCAGAGTGCAGTCCCAGTACTTGAATGTTATTTGTCTGTAAATCCCAGCACATTTCCAATAGGCCATGGGAGTAACTTGCAATGAGATAAAAATAACATTGGGTGTATTTCATAAACATTGTTTTCTAGTGTAAATGTTTAAAACAGGAAGGATTTGAAAATTACCATTTAAAATAGCTCACACATCACTTCAGGTTCCCAGGTTTTGTTGCTGAACAGTAGTTGAGTGTTTTAAGGACCACCTTACAAAGAGTGCTGTCCCTCAGTACAGTTCAGTGATGACTGAAGCACAAGCTCATCTTCACAGCTGAGACACCACAGCAAACCTGAAATGTAGTGTCACTGTAGTGAACTGCTGCCACTTATGCACAGGACTCTCTGCCTTAGCCAGAGCTCCAGGCAGTTCCAAAAGCCCACTCACATGGCAATAATTTGGAAACAAAAGGTACCTAGTAGCAACAGAAACAAAGAGGCAGAGGTGAATAAGTGAGGAATGAGAACAAAACCCTAGGAGTGCTTCAGCAGGTTCCTAGCTCTGTGAGCATCTTGAGGGCATCTTTTCACTGCATGCATAACTAAGTTGCTCAACAGAACCCTGCCCAGACTTTTCAAACTGCATTAGCACTTTACATCTAAGTATGGAAATCTTGTTGGTTTTAAAGTTTCCTCAGCTTGGGTGCTTCTATAAAACACACAGACTACTAAAAATAATTAACTGTAAAATCATAAATACATTTTCTGTAGGAATAGTTATGGATTGCTATCTTGCTCCGGTCAGGCCAAGTGTTGGCAAAACATCCAATGACAATTCTGCAATTCTGACTGAAATACACTGACAATGAGAATCCTTTATCATCTTACCTCTGGGAAGGTCCATTTCTTACATGCCATGTGTTTAGTGAAGCATGAAGGCAAAAGGGGCCTTACAATTGCTACTCCCTTCAATAGTGCCAGAATCACAGAGTAGAGACATTTCAACGATTATGAGTGCTAGAAGGTAAACAGCTAGTACAGTGGTAGAAGAAGGTGACTTTCAGCTTGATGTTTGAATTATTTATCTATTTTCCCTAAAAGCAGATGCTTTCCACAGCAGTAATCCTGACACCTGAGAAATAGGAAGAGCTGAATTTCTAATCAGGCTAAAACACCTAAGTATAAACACAGTGCTGAGTCAGAGATGTGCAGCCCTTTAATCTATCACTTCCTGAGAACAACAGAAAAACAACTGGAAGTATGTTAGAGTTGTGCAAAGAGAAGGCCCAGGAATTTTCATCAGTGAGAGGCTCTGAAGGCAGACTAAATGGATGAGAACAAATCACCCTGGTTGTCTTCTTAGACTACTTCTTAGTCTCTTCCTCAGAACACAGCTGTGGTCTGTCTGTGTCCATAGCTGGCAAAGCCCTCCTTGCCAGGACATGGTGGATGGATGACTTGCAAAACCAATCACTGGTCTGACTAAGTGAAAAAAGAACAGTACTCAAAGGCTGATGAAATCCTGATTGTTCCCTGTTAGAAAACCTCACCAGTGGCTGGATAACCTCACAAGATGATAACTTGTTCCATTTTAGAGAGCCTTACTGAGTGCTTTGCTGCCCCTATTTCTTGGTATGGAAGCACATGACAATTGAATCTGGAAGCTTCCTTACATTAAGAAAAGGGAAGAGCTTCCCCAGTCCTAGGGTGAGTGGCTCAGGATGAGTCCCAAGCCACAAGCACTTCCGTCATCCAGTGAGTCAGTATCCTCTGAGGATGCCATCAATAAAAATCAAAACATACAACCCTAATTTAGCACACATTTTGTTCTTAATAAAACTCAGCTTCATTTTTTGATGTTTATTTTTTAATGTTGACATTTTTCCTGAGAAGGGATTCACCTATTTTTCCTGAAGATAAGAGGAAACCTTCTCCCAATGCTTCTAGGCAAAAGTTGATTCACTAAATATACCTACAAAGTTGATCTACTTGTCTCTTTCAACTAGTAAAGCTTATTCAGGTCAGTCAGTAGCAAAGGCTGCCCTGAATTCAACCAGGCATTTTTATTTTTAGTCAGGACAAAATATTCTTCAGATTTGTTGCCACCAAGAAATTTACTCTAGATCAGAATTTAAAGATTCTCTCTCCAGTGTAGGCAGAGTCCTGCTGCCAGATTAGTCTTCAGTAGATGAACACTGCCTGCAGAGTTTTACCTGTGCAAGGAGCAAGGGTGTGATTTCCTGCATTTTTTGCACTGATAACTGTGACTGGGAGGAATGGCACTATTCTGCTCACCCTCCTGATGATTTCCCTCCATCTGACTTGATTCTGCTGGGATTGTTCCACAAATCCGTCGGTGTTGGCTTCCTCTCTGAAGAGATTTACACTTGCTTTTGAAGTCTTTAGACTTGAAGGAGAATTTGTGTTAGATGCAGAAGGGATTAGCTGTGTTGCAGGGCTTCTAAAAGGGTTTAGAATGCTTTTGAGCAAAAAAACCTCTCTAGCAAAGATTCAGTAGTTTTCCAATGGAAAAAATTACCAGCGTAACTGAAGGCCAGATCCCACATACACCACACTGTTGTACTCAAACTTCTGCCCACAAATACAAAGAAAAGAAATCTTTCCAGTTATGGAATTCTGAACCAATTGCGGGGGGAGTGGAAAAGGGTTCATTGGTCAATACCTTCCACTGTATCCTATTTGCAGCAACTGGGCAGAAAAGGCAAAAAAGGAACAAAGTTCTGGTAGTGCACACACACAGGTGTTTGCTGTTTCAAGAAAGAATTTGCAACGATCCAAAGGCAAGTTATTTCCGGTTGAAAGCCCATTGGAATTAGAAGGCTTGCTACTGTCAGGTTGTTGAAAAATACCATGTTTGCTACCGTGTTTGTTACTCAAATGTTAACAACTGTATTTATGGAATTGTTTTCTACTTCATTTTCTGTTTACAGCTTGCTGCTGCATCCTGTACAAATCCTGTAATTCATTGACTAAGAAAAGAATGAGCATTGCTACAGTTTTATGGGTGCTAGGGGACTGGTATACAGTAAAACATTTGGAATAAGAATCAAGGGAAACAGAAGATGAAGTCTCACGTATCCTTTAACAAGCCTGGTACTAAACATCATTACCATGTCTTTCCAGTCTACTAATTGTCATATGTGGCAAGTAAACAGAAGCACCAAGTACTGCTACAGGCAGACTTCATGCCAAGAATGTAGCCAGCACTGGGCTTGCTAACCCCCAACTTCCTCTAACAACTCACGCTGGAGTGCTTAGTGTCTGTGTACACAAAACAAAGGTTTTCCTATTTCTAAATAGGGACCTAAACTACCTCAGCAGCCTTTGATTCTATTCTTGGACAACAAACTGATGTAAGCCAGGAACTTTGCTTTTGCTTAAAACAAAGAAATGGCATGTTTATTCACTTGAATGCGTTCAGTAAATAGGCAAACCTACATAGTTATAGTTTGACTGAGACCTAAACACATCCTAAAATTATGCACAATAATATACTAAAGCAAAACAAGTGTGTTTGGGCAACAATTTAAGCTACCAAAATTGAACTTACCACATTAGTGCAATACCAGAGAAGGTTTTGAGATAATTTCAGACAAGATTCGTTAAATTGTAAATGTGATTATGAAAAGATAAAATCATCATATTTCGTTTTTGTATTACTAAATACTGTTTTTAACGAACTTCTAAAGAACATTCTCCTCTATATTGTGTAGGTTCTCAGTACTCTGAGTGTCTCACTAAGCCTGCGTGGTTGTCATTTAAGACCTCACAGAGTTTGTGGGAAACTTTGTCTCCTTTGAAATGAATATTTAGCTCTCCTGAGCTATGATGCGATTTCTTGATTTCAAACACAGGAAGGAATCTAGGGGCAAAGGGGAAGAATATTTCTTACCATAGCAGATGCATGGAAAGAAACTTCTGACAGAAGAGCACTGACGGAAAGTATCAATTATCCCTCAGGCTGATACAGCCTCAAATATGTGAAACGGATAAACTTTCTCTGAAGCACAAGAGACTGTGAAGGTTGTTCCTCCTGGCTCTTTGAAGCTGTGACCTGGTCTAAGAAACAAATGCTAGCAGCAATGCAGAGCACCCTTGTTCTTGTACTTCTCCATGTTGCAACAATATTTTTTTGCAAGTATTTCTATGAACCTGCTTAGGTAATTGATCAGAATCAAAAGTTTTTTCTGACAAGCTTTTGTTTCAAGCAAGCAAACACAAAATCAGAACTCAAACCAAAAGAAAAGTTTGGATCAGCTGTTCCATCCCTCATTTGCCACACTGACCCATAGAGATAAAACAGCTGTGCTACACAAGCAAGGAGTCCAGGAAAACAGGAGAACATCTGTAGAGTGAAATACCATGCCGGGGGCCCATTGCCCATTCTAGGTGCACTTCAGAGGCTGCATTTCAGACAAGCACTAATCTGGTCTGATATCCTGATCCTTATTTACCAAGACTGTTTCTGGGGCATATCTTTTAGCTTAATTTTCCACAGAAGGCATGCAGTGCATACTCTGGGACTGCTCCCCAACATGAATCCAAGCATGAGAAGTCAGAGATACCTGGAAAATCATTTGTAAGGTGCCAAGCTACAGCACTCAGGTAGGCTTACCCTTCACACGTCACAGCTGAGGAAGTAATAAATGGTGGAGAGAGAGCATGGGCATGGTTTAAACTGGCCTGACACCACAAGTGAGAAGACAGCCTTTGATTTATATTTGCTGGCTGAACAGTGGCAATTGCTTAAGGTATGACTGGCCCTTGCTGGGCTTTGATGCCCTTTTACAGAAAATTCTTCCTCCCATAGCACTGCCAGTGGTAAGGAAAGTGTGGGTGTTGCTTGTTTGCCTCATCAGAACAAGGATGACCTAGTTTAAACTGCTAGGGGAAGTGTTTTGAACTAACCTGGCTTACACGGCACTGAGGCAGCAAAAGGTGCCCTCGTGGGTTCCCCTCTGGGCTCTGCTTTGTGGGTGGTGACCTTTAGAGAGGTGCTGAGATGTTTTGCACAGGTCTGACTACCTGATAAAGGAACATGCCCTAAACTGTGACTTCAGGGTTTGCAACTACAAATTGCCTTCACACACTTGTCTTCATACAGGCTTCCTGGGTGAAGGCAAGGAAAATGTGTTCACAATCTGATTCAGAAGAAGATGAGAAAAGCTTTCATGTTTTTTTATGTTTTTTCTTACATTCTTACTATTGTCCTTATTCCTTAACTGATTCTAAGCTTTTTGATAGTTTTTGTCTGTCACTTCACTGTTTTTCTTCCAGTGAGTATCTTTATGTGATAAACCTATGCTCTTTTACAAAACAGCTCTCTCTTTGTTGGCAACTTCTGTAAAAACGATATTCCAAGCTGATAAACAGAATTTAAATGAAGAGGTTGCAAGTAAGATTGTAAGAGAAGACCAACTGGATTAAAAGATGGTGGTGACAACTATGTGCAGCAGGAATCTTAAGAGATGAAGGGTCAATGCAGCTCAGACCTCCAGGATGTAACAGAAGCTGCACATAGGGAATAGGCTGCCACCACGAGCAGTGGTGCTGCCTGAGGGGCCCAGAAGGAAACAGGTCACTTCATGACGTGAAGGATGGAGGGAAGAGGCAGATAAAGGGTTTTAAGCAATGAAGAGAATTGCTCTGCAAAGGGGCTGAGTAGAATTCAGAAAATGGGTAAAAACATGGAGAGTTAAGACAGCTGTCTATCTTCATATGTGTGATGCCAGATGTTGAATGAGGAGGTGGCTCTGTGTCATTGGGGGAAAAAGTCTGGACTCTGTGAAATCATATATTGAAATCTTGTAATAGAGAACATTTTCTTATGTGGCAAATAAAACTTAGAATCCCCCAGGTGGAGGCTCTGGTCAGAAACCGAGAATAACAACACATATTTAATGGCCTTGGCCAGACTGGTAGAGCAAAATGCACTGTCGTGTGACAATCCAGCTCCATGGTAAGAGTTTTGGATCTCTACATCCCAAACAAGAAATGGGCATCCTTCAAAACCGGTGTGGTAGAAAACTGTGGTCTTTGCCAGCAATCTGCCTGTTCACTGTCACCCATCACAGAAACGTTTGTCAGTGCCCAACATCTTGTCTACCAAAAGTTAGTTAGTTAAAACCTGACAGGAGCTCACAAGTGCAATAGCAGTCCCAGAGTGAGGGTAAAACTCCCTTTTTGTAGTAAGTTTAAAGAAACAGAAATTCTCATCAGAAATGCAGACCGTAAGCAAGCCCACTCTGAAAATGATGTGTGCTGGGGACAAAGACACTAAGGGGAAAAATCTGACAGCAGATTTTACAGATAATACTGGATGAAATGAGGCCTTGAGCCGTGAACAAAGAAACACACTGCCTCATTTTGGTGAGTAGAGAATGTTAATTTAGGCTCCTTTTAATCAATAAGATTGAATTAACTGAATATATAATTTAATTCTCTGACTGAAATCAATCTACACACCTTACAGAAGGGATAAGGTGCTGTGGGTAAGGCAGACAACCTACCTCAGTGCCATCAGCAGGGAAAGGAAAACTCCTCCAGAGGGGGAAAAAAGCTTTTGTGCAATAAACCTGTCAGGCATGCAAAAACTAAAATCACTCCGTTCAATGATAACACTGTGGAAAAATGGCAACAAAAATAAGATAAGATAGGAAAGAGCAAAGCATCACATGCATGCAATCAAAATTTATCAGCCTTTCCAAAAAAATCGTTGAATATAATGCTTTTAACATAAAGTTGCCCACCACAAATCTTGTGTTAAGGCTGGGGAAACAGAACAAGTCTTTGCTTATTGAAAAGAGGGCAGGATTTGTGAAATGCATAGAAACATCACCACAGACAATCAGATGCAGTGAAGACAAGGACTTGCCACAGCCCAAACTGTTTGGCTTCAAACACATTTACTGTTACAACCCTGAGGGCACCACCAGTCCTGACCATCCCTATCCACTCCCAAGGGCTCCTCCTACCTCCCCACGGCCCAGTGCCCTTGGCTGGGGCAGTGGGATGGACCCTGGATGCCAGGCTCTGCCATCACCCACCCAGGGTGCCCCCAACACTGCCAGCCCTCATGTTGCCCCGACAGTTTTGGTAGATGAAAACTGGGGGAAAATTTACTTTTAAAAAGGGGCATCTAGAATTTGACCAAGTGTGCTCAAAGTACTGAATGAGTTAATGGCTTGTTGGGATGCAATCACATCTACAAACTTTGTAATATGTGCAATAAATCTTTTAAAAAGGCCCTATAAATCTGGTCTGTGGAAATTCCCGGTGAAGAAACACAGCTCAGGTAAAGCATGTGATTTATAGATAACTGGGCTTTAGTCAGTAAGTTGGTTTTGCCTCCAGAGCAGAAATGGAAATCTGCATGCAGCGGGATAGAGTTGCTGATAGAGACAGGAGTAATTTAAACCTGTTTTAAAAGTCCAGGGTTTTACAAAAGTTCCAGCTGCTAAGAATACTTTGGGATCTAAGGAAGGAAGAGATGTCTGTTTCTGTCAGACATTTTGGTCAGATACGGACTTTAGCAACTACTGGGGGTGGGAAGAAAGGTCAGAAGGACTGGGCGAAGGTGAGTCCTGGCCCATGTAACACAGCAAATATAACTGAGGGATACTAAAATAGCCTCAAAGACCAGCTGAGAGCAAAACCAACCTAGGAAATGCCAAAGCTGTGCTGCATGGAGCAAGAGAGAGGCTGGGGGAAAGGGGCCCAAGGACCAGCTACCTCACCACTGACCACCCGCATGATGGGGTAAGATCTTCACAGCCTGTGAGGTGTCTCATCAGAGAGGTGGAACTGAGCTTTTGGTCCATTCCTGGTCCTCACCCGAGCTGAAAGCTGAGCCGGCATGCATGTGAGCAGCTTCAAAAGGAAGTAATTTACCTTAGGCGCACAATCAGTGAAGGAATTTCTACCGATTAAAAGAAAATCGGAGCTGTGCAGAACTGGCCAAGTCTCCAGATGTTCATGGAGCTTTGTACACTGTGTCTGTGGGGTTTTCCAAATTCCAAAACAATTGCATAAAATGAGTAAGAGACTAGTTTGGGGTCATTTTCAGAGTGGGAAAAGGAAATGCCATGTTTCAAACCCCCTTTCCTATGAAACACAGATGCTAGTGCTTACAAACTGTGAGCAGAACTGACAGAAGAAGACAGAAAGGAGGAAAGGAAGAAGCTTGTTGGAGTGACTGTTCCCCTCTGCTCCCAAAACCCCTTTTCCTAGAGCCTTCCTGCGGCTTTTCAGTCATTCTAAATCTTAACAAAGTCTTAGGAGTTTTACAACTCTTTTGCAATGCTTCCCCACCACAAGAGAACACCCATTCTTTCTGCAATGTATTTTTAGACTGCATATAATTGGTCCTATTCTATTGGTAATGTTTTCTTGTAATTTACTGAAATTCCCATTTAAAAAAAAAAAACACAGGTCACTTTTATTGAATGGCTGATTCCAAGTTTTCATGAATTCCTATGTCAGTTGCGTTTCACAGACCTGAGTACAATGCAGTAGCCAGACATGAGCGCTACATTCCAATAACATGGTGTCAAACAAAGTATTCAATCAGAAGTCAAAATCATTTAACAAATACCTCCAATCTGACTCAGCCCTCGCCAGACTAGGGCTTGTATGAGAGGGGAAGCTTTCTGGCACAGTGGTCATGGAAAAAAAACTCTTTCCCTGGAGTAACTTTGGAAGTGCAGTAGTTTGGAATAGAGTTACAGAGTTTCCACATTGGAATTTATACCTCACAATCTACAGCAGAATAATGATTTAGGCTAACTTCTGTGTGAGCTGGTACTATGTAGACAGGTGAATTTAGGGGAAATCCTTTGCACATCTTGAGTTTCAGAGCAACTGTAGGAAGGTACAACCTGTTTACCTGGGAGTAGAGATTAGGGGGGTGACAAGAGGAGTGATCCCCTGGCAGCCCCCAGGATGCTGCAGGGTGTCCAGCAGGATGTCTCCCAGCTGGGCTTGGCAAGCTGCAATAGGGATGCCACCCAAGGGACTCTGTTCTGTGCTGCAAGCAAGCTGGGAAGTGTTTCTGCTTTTCTTGCCAGAAGCCACTGTTGCTAGCCATGGGAAGGTGAGCTGCGGGGAGCTGCTGGTCTCTAGCAGCTGGCCATGTCCAAGTTGCTCTCTGCCTCAGAACTTCCCCCCACCTTGTTTCTGTGTAATGGGGCAGGCAGCCACAGCCCCCACGTAGGCTCTAACAGGTGCCTGTTTGGCAGAAAGTCCCTCTTGTGCTGGTTTGTCCCAGTTCTAACCTGGAGGGCACATTAGTTTTCATGGATGTCACTGCGTGAATCTCCAAGACCAGCACAACTGTATTTTGGACATGACCTATCTCAAAGCCAAACATCTTTTACCTGCTCTCCTCCTAATTCAGATAAATTTTATTTTTTACATGAAGGTGAAACTAGAAAGTTTTTCCTTGTGTAGTGTATGTATTCTTAAACTTGCTTTTTTTAGTGGTCGTTGTGCTCTATGTGTTGGCTGTGACACCTTAAAAATGAGAGTTACAGACTCATTATTATTTCTGCTGTCAAGGGCTTGTTCTCCCATATCTCTCTCTGCTCCCATGCTCAAGCTCCCAAAGCAATATTTGGGTTCTGCCTGCAACTGAAAGGCAGAATACTGTATTCGTTTTCTTTATGGCTGTGACTTTTTTTTGGTACATTTCTTTCTGCAATGTGAAAGAAATAGGCCGGTGTCTGCAAGATTTGATTCTCCTTTGCTGCGTTTTTTGTGCTGTTAGTTCCTACAGGGTCAGCGCAAAATTATGAACAAGATATGTGTCCAAAACCTGAACACTTTAAATCTGCTTTGCATAAATGTAAGGGAGTGAAAAAACTATATACAGGAGGGCTATTTTCATTTGCAGTGATGTCTCAGTGAGTGGCTGTTGCAAGACGTGTTTAGCAAAGGAACACGGATACGGCCGAGGAGAACTCGCGCACAAGTTTGCTACACGTTTACCTAAGGGTTGCCTTTCCGCAGCGGAACCCTGCAGGTACGTGTTCTTTAACCACCTCGGGCAGCACCTCTCGCCGGATGGCGGAGCTTTGCACGGCTGTGTGATGCCGAGCACGGGAG
>VWZT01002845.1:217965-260119 GCA_013397055.1 Pachycephala philippinensis
CTGCCGGCGGCAGGCAGCCTCTGAAACCGCGCCGAGGTGCGAGTGGAGTTCCCTCCTCGGGGGTTCCCTGCGTGAAAACCGGGGAGCGCGCTTTGTCCGCCTTGCACGGGCATGGGAGGCTTCAAACGATGGAGGTTTCAGAGGCAGGGCTGCCGTTGGGCACTCTTTTTTAAAGGTTTGGTTACTAAGTGTATGTTATCGAGTACAGACGAAATCTTTAATACAAAATGCGGAGGAGGGGGGCTAAAGTCTTGAAAGTCGTTTGAACTTTGCCGTGGTCTTGTGGATCGTGACAACTTCGGTATGCCGGGGGGGGAAACCAAATCAAAGGTGCTTTGCTACTGACTCAGGGTGTTTGATAAAACTCAGAACCTGGGTCCTCTTCTGGTCCAAGCTAGCTGAATTTTGTACAACAATATTTTACTGGATCAGTTTAGCCCGCCGGGTGTCGACACAACCTTATGAACATAAGGTGTGCAGGATCAATGGCTTCTGTGTGTGTGTGTGTTGTGCCTGTAGTCTGCTGGCAAAGCCCGTGACTGGGTTGTGACTTCTGGTGACTGCCTGCACACTTGCTTTAATTGCACCTCTTGCCGAAGCAGTTGCACGGTCAGGGTTGTAAATACAGGCCAGGCATCTGTTCTACAGGGCTGGGATTAAACTGAAAACTGTCCTTTGCCCTCATGAAACAACGTCCCTCGTGTTCTTGGTGCTGCTGTTGATGCTTCCACAAGAAAAATAGGTGATCTGTTTACCGAAATAGTAATTAGTCAAATAAAAGAAGGTCATACACTTTATTGCTTGTTGGCTTTTCATTTGTCAGACAACAAAAGTTCTGTCAAGTGCAATAAGAAGGAAGAAATGCAGGATTAGCTTTGATGAAGTCTGAGTTAAGTAGTAATGCTGCTTTTTTTTTTCTTTAGAGGATGTAGCCCTCACCTTTCAAAAGCTCGTGAGCCATGAGCAATATGGTAGTATTAACCTAGCCTTGCAAAATTAGTCTGAAGAGTCATTCGCCCCAACACAAAGTACTGCAGTGTGCCCTACATAAAGGTGAAGAAGAGTTTTCATGGTTTTGACTCCCCTATTAGGTAAAATTACTTGCTTCAGGGGAAATACAAGTAAATTTTGCCAGTCTGTGTTAGCATTTCAGCATGTATTTATGTTAATCTGTGGTTGCTTCATGTGGACTTTGATCTTTCTTAAGAACTTTGACTCCCTTTCAACATGTTGATATTACTTTAAAAGATCAGTAAATATAGCACCTTGACTTTAATCTGCATCCAAAGTCCCACCCACAAGTATAAACATTTTCCTTCCCTCACTCTGGAGCAGAGCATATGTAAATGGCAAATAGGGAGCATGAGGCACAATAGCAGAAACGCACTGAGTCTGACCCAGCTACCACAGAAGAATGCTTGTTGAAGGCACTGGATTGAGCCACTAGGTAATTTAATTTGTGCGAGGCAGACATCCTGCAGCTGCTCTTTACAAAAATATTTGCTGACTTATCTAAGGGAATTACTGTTCTCGTTAAAATAAGTTATAGTGTGTGGAAGAAGGAGGAAGCTGGATGAAAGGCACAGGTGAAAAGCCCAATCTGCTCTGCTCTTCTTTGTCAGCGATGTAAGCCTGCTGATGTGATTATATTTTGGGAGAAAAGCTGATAGTGGGAAGGGTATATACTGGCAGTTCTCAGGGGTTGTTCCTCTGCATTACCAAGAAGCTCCTGTTCGCCACACTGGAGGCAGAGGTGTCTTCAGTCTGGCTGTTGCAGAAAATACTGTACAACTTAAGGGTGTTAATAGGAAAAAAAAAAACCTGCATTATTATTTCTCCTGTATTTTTCCATAGCTAGATGCTAAATATAACATGCTCTCGGTATAGGGTGATGCTTACTGGAACAAAATGAGGCAACTGAGTGAGACACCTCATCAGAGCAGGAGGTGCATTGCACGGGAGGGACTCCTGTTGGGACTTGCTGCCTTAAGTGAGGTGTGGGATAACGCCAGGCTCCTGCCAATCACCTGACATGGCCATCATCTGTGACTTAGCAGCTCTTTGACTTCTCCACCTTGCTGCCCAGTTTCCTTTCTTTACTATTTCTTAGTATTCTTAGCTTTTATTCTTACAGGACAACAAGCGGTTGTACTTGTCTCCAGGAAAGCCATGATTTCCATCCCTGTCCCAATTTTCTAGCTCAACCAATTTAAAAAAACCCATGGCTCTAAGTAAAGAATTAGGCTAGAAGTGTTTGCCCTATAACTTACTCCCCAACATGCTTTAATTGCTGTAAGGTATTAATGTAATAACAAAGTTACATTTTAAATACAGAGGAAAAGTGTTTTCTGGGGCTTTTTTAAAGGCTGTTGATTGGTCTGTGCAACCTTACAGTCTTTGAAGGAAGGTTGGAGGTAGAATTAAAAGTTTTTTGTATATTTATGTAACCATATTTGCTTATCTAAAGTGTTAAAACCTGTAGAAATCCTGTATGGATATGTGCAGTAGAGCCATTTGGCTGTGTTTCATAAAACAGCCTGAAAAAATTGTTCCCATATGTTTTACCAACAGCCAGGGTGCTCTCAAGGGAGCAGGCTCCTGTGGTAGCTGAGGTCAGATTTTTTTCCAGTGAGAATGCATCCCTGCTAAAAGGGGATGTATGCCATGAGGGAAGGAAGAAAGTAATTTCCAGATGAGGCAGAAGACAAGGAAATGTATCACAAAAAAGGCAGGAGAGGGGAGCTCAAAGTGCCTTTTCAGCATCTGAAGTTCCCAAGCAGTGCTTATCAGGGCAGCAGAGGAAGAGGATGCAGAAGTCAGGTTTATCTTCTTCCTCTTACGTGGTAGTCACTTTGACCAGTGCATGCGGGGTGTTGCACTGACCCATGGTTGCTGTCCTTATCACAGAAGAAGCGTGGCATTTGCTGACCCAACGGAGGTCAGAAAGGGCTTGAGGTTGGGAGGAACTTCTGTAGATCATCTTGTCTAAAGCCGCCCTCCGAGCTGGTGCTCAGCTCCTGGGGAACTTGCAGCACGGTGTGCACAGCGGTGGCTGCAGGGATTGTTTGGATTAAGCTGTTGCCAACCTTAAAGGATTCCTCTCACCCTTGCAATTGTGGAAATTGAGGAGAAGGGAGGAGAACAACTGTGTGTCCCGCCTTCTGTGTAGCATGTCTGAGTAGGTCATGGTGAAGATCATTATAAAAGCATCACCATCATTGAGGTCCTGCTGATGTTTCTCCAACACTGCACAGGAGTTTATTTGGAACTGCAGGGTACCCTCCCTGTGTCCTTTGAGGCACAGCAGATACTCTGTGTCTACCATGCTTTTATTTGTAGCAGTACCACTGGTACTTCCAGTTCAGAATGGTTTCCTTCATTTCTGCTCTCCACAGCTGCATGTACTTGCCTGTGTACCCTGTTTTAAGGAGAGGGCTCCCTCTGTGTGTTCTGAGGGAGCAAGTGTTGAACCTCTCTCTGTGGGAAGGATATGGGACAGAAATTTAGCTTCAGGAAGCTGTCAGAGGAGGAATCTGCTTGAACCTGGAAGCTCTTAATTCAGTTATGCAGCTTGCAGCAAACTTTTCCTTGGTGCTCCTTTGTTGCAATGTTTGGCAGATCACAGCCTCACAGCACTGAGTCCTTTGAGGGGTTCATCATCTCCTGCAAACAAGTGGCCTTGGCACCACCAAGGCTATTTGCCTAAAGAGAAAACCTGGTGATGCAAATAAATACCTGCATCGATATACACGGGTTCTGGCTGTGCTGTGCAGCACAGTGCATATGTTTGGGATGACCTTGGAAGTCTCCCCAGATTTCGTTTACAAGTGCTTTGATGATAACACAAGCACGGGTCTGATGTTCCAGCTTTTGGTATTGGTGTAAGCTGTGTGCCTTACACCAGCAAAGTTGTCTTTTAGACTTGTGGGGCAAAGCCATCATCCCCTGAGTGATGGCATAAAGGTGTTTCTGGAGACCTTCTGAGTGCCAAAGCCATGCCAAGCAGAAACAGTGCCTCTTTTGGCTGTTGACATTGGCTGCATTCTCTGAAGTTTCTGAGCTGTGACTTCTCATACTTAGGTTTTTTGAAAGCTGATGGTTGTTTTGTCTACAGTTATTTTTAGGCTAATTAGAGAGCACTGTGTTTTGAATAGAAGATGTTTCAAGGGGGCTTAGGACTACCTATCAAGTCAGAAAGAAAAAGTTTTTTTCAGGTTTATTTCTCCAAGTTGGAAATCACATTCAGCTCATCAGTATCATGTAATGGTTACTGCCCACCACAGATACTTCACATGTGCCTTTCATAAGACAAATTTTTGCAACTGAAGCATTGTCATTGCTGGGCTGGAGTCTAGCAACCCTGCTGGCACTGAACATATTGTAAAATGACACAAGAATTCTCTTAAAGCTGCAAAATACGTAAGTTTTGAAGTTGGCAATAGAGGCTCGACATTCTGCAGGGTCTGCTTGTGGTTTTTTTGGTATGTTCCATCAGACTCCAACTAAAGAAAAGCTGTGAAACCCACTATTACAGAAGACTTGGCTGCTTCTGAGTCTGGGTTTTTTTTTACCTTCTGGTGACACCTCACTGAATGTTACCTTTTTTTTTTTCGGTCTTTTCCCTAATTGTATGTTTGTGTTAGCACTTTGTGTGTAAGCTATTTTGCTCTAACAAGATGTTCTTCTTTTATATGTGTTTTCATTTGGTGAGCACTGTGTATGGGTGATATTGATGGTTGTGAACCTCTTCAGGTTTTTTTTGTTTCAGAGCTGTCATGCAGCCTGCTGGCTGGTAAAAGGGAATAGTGTTTGAAAGCATGGCTAGTCCCAACTTATTTTTGAGGCCACGTGGCACGGGCTTTTATCAGAAATGTTCCACATTTTTTTCCATGATTCTGTGATGGCAGGAGAGGACCACTTTCAGGGAGAGAGGGAAGCAAAAGGAAGGGTAGCCTGAGCTTTCAGTGTTGTGTGGGGAGTTTAATGTGCTGGTGCAGTGAGTAACCTGAGAAACCCTGCAACCTTTCAGTGCTCTTGTTGCCCCATTGTGCCTCAAAAGATAGAAGGAAAAGTTTGTGGCCCCTTATAATTACGCATGGTTGTACCACATTTGGCTTCTGCAGTGGTGATTTCAGCTGAATCTTGGGTTTCAGCATGGTAAGACTAATATAGTCTCATGAATCTGTTTTTTGACTTTAGAAAATAGCTGAAGAAAAACTGGTAGGTCCCTGGCTCTGTGTGCTGGTGCATGTGCGTATCTATATACTCCAGTAGGTGAATAATGTGCCTCCTTTTTTTTTGTCTTTCAATAGAGATTGTTGATACTGGTGTTACTTTAAAAAAAATTCTAGCAAGACAAATGCCTTTTTGTGTCTCTTGGGTGGGTGCAGACCCAGTGGAAGGTGCAGCAGCCTCCAGCCAAGAGCAGGAGCAGCAGCTCCACCCCTGGAGCGTCCGGCGTGTTGACTGCGGTGCCGTCGCAGTTCTGAAGGGAAGCGTGTCCTCTGGGTAGTTTGATCTCACCAACCTTTTTGGCTGCAGGGCCAGTATTTTTCCTTAGTGAATCACCGTCTCCAGATGTGGTCAGAGCCAGGAACATGGTTTTGGGTGGAGTACGGGTAGAAGGGCAGGAGGTAAAAGTCACTCTGAATTAAGACTTTTGCTGAGGGGGTGAAAAAAGAGTTATCAGCCTTAAGTCACTAATTGTGACAACTTTACAAGTTTTGGGATGTGACCTCAAAACTTGCTAGATTGATTATGACTTCGGGCTTGTATCAGAGGGTCATGGCTTAGGTGTTCTCATTTATCTTGGTTTTTCCTGTTACTTACCATTATGTGGCATTTTAAACCATTAGTGAGACTTTACTGAGGATGGTTTGGTGTTGGGATCACAGCTAATGGCAAATTAGTGGATTTTAGGTATTATTGGTTCAAATTTTGCATGGTGGCTTTTTTCTTCTCTAATAATTTAGGATTTTCTAAGATGTCCTATGTCTGGAATATGAGCATTATCCATTGGCCATATTTACTGTAACACAACTTTGTTCTGGACAGCCCCTTGATTAGGAAAGGTTAAGTGGATTATCCTTTTCTTAAGAAGTCTGTTAAGTAGCTCAAACACTCCATTCTTTCAAAGGCAGAACTTTTCAATGATTGGATTCAGAATGGGGACTAATATTGACTATGCTCCAGATCTGCCTTGTGAAGTAAACTATACCCATGCTGAAGAAGAAACTACAGCTTTGCTACATGGAAAATAAAAGCACTATATTGGAAAAATATACTGGAAAAGATTCATTAGGAGAGAAGGAATGAGTAAAGATTGCTTGTATTTCTAAATGTTCCTGTAACAAGAAAGGGGATGTTGGGGGAGAATAAACTGTCCACTCCTAGGCAAAGCTGGTGATTAACACTGTCATCTCAGGTAGGTCCAAATATCATTTATGCTTGTTCCTGATACCCTCAGCCAGGACAGCCAGCGTAGGGATGTCTGGCAGCTTTTCTGGAAGGTCTTGTTCCGTGGGCTTTGTGACTGGATGGACGCTCTCCCACTGCAGACCAGTGACTGACTGGGAAAGGCTGCTGAGCTGACTCAGCTGTAAACATGTCATACCGTGCTTGCTTTACTCATAAATGTAAATACTTGCTCTCTGTTTAGCTGCTGTTTTCCTTTGGGCCAAGTGACCTTTTTTCAGTCCAGCCTTCTGTAAAAGCCTCCTTATTTGGTAGAAAGTTTAGGGAGTTAGGGTTTCTTTTTCATCAAAATTGCCAGCATGAGTGATGTTGGAGTAACTTAATAATATATGGGGTTTTTCTGTTGAATAGGTTACTAGGAACAGACACAATTTTGGTTCACATTGGAAGCATGGCAGAAACTGGGGTGTGTTCGGTTTCGCCAGCCAAAGTTAACATTTCTATTTTCTGTAGACTCTTCTGTAGAGGAGTTTAACATACAATTTCTTTATGAGATCTTGTAGTTTTTCCTAGTGTGCAGTTGTGCTTAGGTATTTTTCACCAAGGGGTACCCACAGTCAGTAACTGGAAAAAAAAACAAGGCACACTTGAGCCCTTTTAAGGCTCTGAGGAAAACTGTGCAGTTTACCCTGGTGTATGGGAGGAAGTCTTCAAAAGTGAAAGGTACTGGTCACTCTTATGGTTTGCTAAACTTGCACTGAAAATTCCGATGCAATACACCTTAAGCTGGATTTCTTATGTGCCTCAATGACCCTGTCCCCAGTGGGTAAATGTAAGCATGTTGGAGCAGAGCCTAAGTATGGGAGTCAGTGTAACACCTTTTACTCCTTCTAGGATTAATGGCATGCTGCAGGAAAACTTTCTAGAGGACAGACTTTACTCCTGCACAATCCAGTGTCCTGCCAGACTTCAGAGTTGAATAGGGTTCCTGTATTTGTGTGTTAATACATTATTGCAGACACATACATTGTTTCAGGGGGGCATGTTGCCTGGTTTATGGTATCAGACTTTCTTTTCTTTGGGAGTATATTGTCTTCATCTTCTGGCAAACCTTGCTAGACTTTTAACTAAATATTAAGCTAAGGTGAATGCTCAAGAAATCAATATTCTTTTTAATCCATCTATCAGATGGATTACATGTTTCTATGACATTTTTGGGGGTTTGGTTCTGATTTGTTCCAAATGAGGGAAGGAGGAAGAAAGAGAGGGTAGCTCAGCAGCAGACTTCAGGGACCGAGCTGTGCCTTCACACGGGATCGTGGCTGATGGCATGCACAGGGTGAAGGGCTGTATTGGAGGACTCAGGAAATAAAAGACTAGCTGCCCTTTGATGTGTTAGTGTTGCCCTTTCCTATATATTCTTGGGAAACTATTCATAATCCTTTATTATAGGTCAGTGATACAAGAGTGTGTTAATACAAGCCTGTTTTGTTTTGGAGAATGCCCTTAAGGGAGTTGCTGTAAGGACACCTTAGCAGAGGAAAATGTTTGCTTGTTGCTTTTTCCCCTGGGGGACAAAATTATATTCCCACTCTGAGCAGGTTTATCCAAGAGCATTTTGTCATGGCACTGGGGTTGTCATGGAAAGTACTGAGGGTCTTCTGGATTGTGTTCTCTGTTCTTAACTTCTTGGCATGGTAATGCTGGCAGAGTGGTGCCCTGCTGCCTAAGTCTGCTGTCATGGTCTCAAAGTCAGGATTGATTGTGGTGCCTGTAGCATAACCTCAGGTAGAGACCTGAGGCTCAATGGTTGCTGAGTACCAGCTGTCAGCTGGAATTACAAAGCAGAGTATTACTGAAAGATTTTGTCAAAGTTAACACCCCAAATCCCTTGGCCCTCTTTCTCTTACAGACTTTCAGAAGGCTTTAGAAAACTCGTTTTGATGAACTTTCCAGCATCTCGAGAAAACATCTCTGTAGTTCTTGAAATGATTTTGAACTGTGAAAGTGGTGCTACTGGCAAAGCCTTCTGTGGTTTTGGTGTTGTGTGCTGCATGTGTCTGTTGATCTTGCTGAGAGAAGTGCAGGATTTCTCTGAAGGTTCTCACGCCTTCTCTTTTGCAGTCAGCCAAACTGGCCCTGGTTTTGGGGACAGTAGATAAGAGAAGTTTATTCCTTGTTTTGAAAAAGTATTGATGTTTGTAGCATTATCGGAAATGGATTATTTGTTTCTATTTTAGTTGCTGTTGTTTAGAGTGACATTAAAATGTTTTCTCAGATTAAGTTAAATATATTTGTTAAGAGAATGGGATTGTTTTTCTTACGAAGTTGTTTATCTTGAGGAGAAGTCAAATCCTTTTGTTTAATGTACGCATCTGGTTACAGAGCCAGTGGGCATCATTTCTATTTGACTGTTTTAGTGGATCAAACCCAGCTTTGTGTCTTGGTTAGGTTATATTTTTATTTGCTTCAGAAAGGAGGCAAGTTGGCGGGACACGAGTCACGTCAGGAGTCACACTGCAGTTCACGTCAGGACAAGGAGTAGATGCTCATTCTGTAGGTCAGACTTCTGGCTTTGTTGGTTGTCTTCTTGGATCTCTTCCCCTTATTAAATATAGACTGGGTTTGTGATTAGGGTTTATCCCCTCATTACAGCTTTCTGGTGGTGGGTACGATGAATAGGTTTGTTTGGTGTGCCCAATCAATTAGTATATTCCGCAGAAGAAAATAAGAGCAGCGTTTACAGCAGGGCTTTGAAGGGTGGCATTTCCTGCTGCCTTTCAGACTGTGTACCAGGAGGAGTGTCCCATGAAGTGAGCTCTTTGTTCTTGAAACTCCAGTCGGATTCTGCTGTGTGATACTTGATAAGCTATTTCAAGGAATAAATATACACAGCAAATCTATGCTAGAAAATGTAATTTGTGCAGCAGCCCCTTTTTTTCCTCCTTGCAATACCATTTCTAATAATTTGCACACCAAATCTGAAAAGTTTTAGCAGATGATAGATGGGATTTTGGCATAAAGTTTCACAGCACTTAAGGCAAAAGACTGATTCTGTTTTGTGTTAGTTTTAAGAGTCTCTACTCACAATTTCTGTTTCTATCACACCATTTTTGCCATCATTTTGCTTTGGTGATCCAGTACCTTAAATGACTAGGACTCTGGTGCAGTAGTTAACACCCCAGGTTTCTTTTGTACAGAAACCCATGAATAAACTTAATTGCAATGTGACAAAATAGTTGTATTAAACTTTTACAGTGTAGTTTCACCTTTGTCAGTAGGATGCCTTTGTACCGTGTAGTTAAGATGGAGGTGCCATCAGTACCTGGTGGAGGACAGAAAGTGATATGGAAATCTGTGCCTTTTCTTATGAGCATCCAGTGGTCCTTTGCTGGTGGCTTGTTCTTAGCAGTCCTTACTGAGCGCAAAAGGAAAACATTGAGTCGTGGAATCTTTTCCCTTCAGACAGGCATTCAGCAGTTACTGTGTTCCAGGTGCTTCTGGACTCAGGCAAATCAAGGCTGTAATTCTGAATTTTGATTTCTTGAACTAGTGTGTCACTTACAGAAATACTTCTTTATATTGCTTGGAAACATTTGATTTGGAAAGTGCACAGTCGCTTTATGCACTGAGAAAGGCCACAAAAGCTTTGCTGTTTTCCTGGGATTTTTTTTTTCTTTTCCTGCTGGAAGGCATTTTTCTCATCCTGCTGGAGGTTTTGGTAGGCAGTATGAGCTGTGACTGTCCAAGAGCACAGGGATGTGCCTCCCACTCTGCATGTAGATGTTAGGCAAGAAGAGTGGCTGCACATAAATCAGTGGCTAAATTGAAGGGACAAGGAGGGCTTAAGGCAGCAAAGGCCCAGACACCTGCAGCAACAGATCATGGGTCACACTGCTGCAGGGATGGCCCCAGGGAGTCCTGGGGAGGTGGAGGAGAGGAGCTAGCATCAGGCTCTGAGCAGGAGCAGATGCTTTAGCAGGATGGCTTCTCAAAGAGGGCTCCTTGTCGGATACAATGTCTGATAGCTACTGCTTTAAAATGCATGAATTAAGCTTTTTTTTTGCTTTGTAGTTCCTTTCAAATTTGTAGAATAATCTTTTGTTGCTATCCTCTAACCATCTGGAGTTTTCCTAGCTGTAGGTTTTGAGTGTGTATTTGCTGGTTGGGTCTTTGGTATTACAGAATCATAGAACATCCTAAGTTGGAAGAGGCCCACAAGAATCATTGAAGTCCAACTCCTGGCCCTGCACAGGACACCCCAAGAATCACAGCATGTGCCTGAGAGAATTGTCCAAATGCTTCTTGAACTCTGTCAGGCTTGATGCTGTGACCACTTCCCTGGGGAGCCTGTTCCAGTGCCCAAACACCCTCTGGGTGAAGAACCTTTTCCTGATACCCCACCTAAACCTCCCTTGACACAGCTTCCCTCGGGTCCTGTCACTGGTCACCAGAGAGAAGAGATCAGTGCCTGCTCCTTCTGCTTCTCCTTAGAAGGAAGTTGTAGACAGTGTTGAGGTCTCCTCTTACTCTGCTCTTCTCCAGGCTGAACAGACCAAGTGACCTGAGCCGCTCCTTGTATGGCTTCCTCTCCAGATTCTTCATCTTTGGGTCTCTTCTTTGGATGCTCCCTAATGGCTTATACCTTTCTTGTATCGTGGCACTCAAAACTGCCCCCAGCACTCAAGGTGAGGCTGCCCCAGTGCAGAGCAGAGCAGGACAATCCCCTCCCTTGCCCGGCTGGCGATGCTGTGCCTGATGTACCTGAGGACACGCTTGGCCCTCCTGGCTGCCAGGGCACTGCTGACTCAGATTCAGCTTGCCATTGACCTAGACTCTCAGGTCCCTTTCCACAGTGCTGCTCTCCAGTTTCTCGCTCCCCAGCCTGCACATGCATCCAGGGCTGCCCCATCCCAGGTGCAGAATCCAGCACTTTCCCTTGTTGAATTTCATATGGTTGGTGGTTGCCCAGCCCTGATTTGTCTAGGTCTCTCTGCAGGGCCTCTCTTCCTTTGAGGGAGTCCTTCCATTATAAAATTTTGCCAAAATTTTGGAAAGTCTTGCATTTTATAGTGGTCTTTTTAAATATCTTTTTTTTAATAGTATTGAGCAATGATGTGCTTTTGGCTAGTTTGGTGTAGGCATATTGGAGAAATCTGGTTTTTTCCTCAAGAAAGCTCCAGTAAAATATGTTTCAAAAAATAGGACTTTGGCATTTGTTAGTAGTGCTTCGTGGGTGGCAAAAATTATTTTAGTAAAATTTGCCCTTTGTGGTTTTATTGACACTGAAGTTCCTACTTTTTGTTACCGTGTGATCATCTTTTCCGCTCATTTTGTACCAGACACTCTACCAGGGAAACTAATAGTCAGCAAGTGGCTCTTTCTCTCCAGAAGCCCAGTCGTGGTACTAGCACTTGTTTTTCAGGAAAGAGCTGGATTTTTATCAGATCTTGGTAACTGTTAGAAGAGGGGAAAATTTCAAGAAATCTCTTGTCACCTGGCAAATGCTTTGCTGCTGAGGCTGCTGGAGGTAGTCTGTACTTGAGACCATTGGGATGTTTGCTCTTTACGTCTTCACTTGTGGAAAGGTCTGAGACCACTGGGAAGCAAGGATGCTCCTTGTATGTGCTTTGAAAAAGAAAAGGTTGTGTCAGTAAGCTCAAAGGTATGGCTGTGTAAGGTGCTGGTTCCTTTGTGGGTGTGTATATTTATTTAGCTTGCTGATATTTTATTGTACTCCAGCTGCAAAGCTGTGCTGTTCCTTCCTTTCCCTGTGTACCAATGAAGAGGAAAGGCGTGGGGGAAGAGAATACCTTGTATTGTTTGCTGGTGTAGATCTAAAACAGGATATTTGTGCCTTCTGTTGACCTGTTGTTCCTTGCTAATGCTGATGTTACCCACCATTCTTGTGTATCGCATGTGTTTTTTCCATTTCTTAAATTTAAGTAAATGTTTTGGTGCAGCTGCTGGGTCTGCACAGGAGGAAATATATGGCAATGAATTGCTTCAAGGTTATTTAGAAGCAAAAAAAATGTGATTGGTTTGTGTATCTTCTCCCTCTTTCTGACCTTTGTAGTTGGAATTAACTGAAGCAGTAAAAAAAAAAAATAATTTTTTTTCTTGTTTGTTTATTTTACCCAGTGACCTGGGAAGTTTGTTCACTGCTCAAAAGCCATACTGAGCAAGAAGAACAGAAATGTCTGAATTGCTGAAAGCTTAAATTCCCTGATGGAAAGGTGGTTTGTTGAGGAGAAAAAATAAGGTCAGAAGTAGTAGTCATTAGTGGCTATAAATAAAGTTACTCATTTAGGCCCTCAGATAGGTAAAAGAGAGAGGTTGTTCCAGTTTTTCATCTTTACCATGTGGTAAAAAGTAAGGTATGTCATGCCCTGCCATTTTTTAGATGGCTTTAAAAATAGCTCCACTTGTGCTGTTTTCTGCTCAAAGGAAGGTTTTCAAGCATACTTGCATAAGTGATGAAAGCTGTTTGGCCCCAGTCTGAAATAAATACATGAGTTTATGAATCATTTCACTTTTAGTAAGTTGTGTTCCCTGCAGGGCAGTGTCTATTCTGTCAGTACATTTCCAGTTCTGATAAAACTCTGAATATTGTTTTTAACCCGTATCTGTGGTCATGTGAGCAGTATGGAAGTGGTGTCAGGAGTAGCTAATGTGTACCCGTGGGTCAGTTGGCCTTGTCTTTTGAAAAATAAATCCTGGTTTGCAGCCTCGTGAAGGAGCAGGCTGATTTCCTTCCTTGGGGCAACAGCCGTGGAAGTGAGGAGGATGCAACAAACCAGCCTGAAGTAGCAATGCACTGAGACTGCCCTGGGGACCCTGGCAGAGTCTTGAAGACTCCAGGGGTTCCCTGCTGGGTTTAGGAGCGACTTCAGACAGAAGGCTGGTTTTTCTAGGCCCCAGGTGTTGGGATTAACCTTATTCAGAAGGGCACCAAGTGCAGTCTGGGTCTTTCTGTGTCTTTATTGCACTGTGTACGGTGCTGATCCCACAAATTACATTTTTAGTTTAAAAGTCTTTAAGAAGCAGCTTCCTTCTACGCTTAGCTGTGTTTTGGCCCAATTAAGTGAAGGATTTGGGGGCTTGCCTGAATAGCTGAGTAATAATTAACCTCTCTTTGACTTAGTGGTGCAGAACTAGAACGTTCATCTTCAGACCTAGGTTTCTCCTGCCTTGGTGTTGGCTGACTGAGCAGTGACATGTGTCATGTCCTCTTTCCCCTTTAATGCTGAGTGTGTTTGTGGACATGTTACATTTGTCTGGCTTCTCTGGAAAGTAATAATAAAGATGCAATGCTCTTGGGCTTATCCTGAGTGGAAAGCTTAGCACTGAGTGTCCTACTCATTGTGGCTCCAGCTTCCTGTGTGCATTTTGCCCAGGAGCTCTTCTGAGGCTGAGGGGGCTGTTATTAAGGTCTCTCCTGAGCCATGGGGGATGCAGGTGAGTAGCCTGTTCCCAGTCTGTGAGTTTTGCTTCTCTTATCAGCAAATGTTGGCAGTTCCCAAACAAGTGGCTGCAATAGTGGTTTGTGACTGGGCAGGAGTAGGAAGTTGCTGGCTAAGCAAAGGCTTGTGGGTGGGTAGGTTTAAAGGCACAGAAGAGTTTTAGGGTTTTGGTGATCTATAGCTAAGCTGTGTGATCATGTCTAAAGATAACCAACCCAAAGCAAGCAGCAGGAGTTAGTGTTGAGGCTTGGGTTTCTAAAATTTGGCACCTTGACCTGCTTGGTACTGGGTTGTGTAGTTTTTTCCATGGAAATTTACCTCCTGATGTTGCTCTACTTAAAATAAAGACATGGTAATCCCAGGATGAATATGGGACACAGTTCCACGTGAATAAGAGCAGAGTCATAATGTGTTTAAAATGAAGCATTTTCTGAAATACCGCCTGTTTTCATTTCTAGCTGGGTGCAAGTCACTTGGCTTCATACATGTCACGAAGTCCAAGCTTGCCGTGGGAGAGTTAATGAACATTTAGGGAAAGATGTCCCTAACTGTGACAGGGAAGGTTGAACTAGATGATCCTTAAGGGTCCCTTCCAACAACCAGTCTATGATTCTAAGAAAACTGCATCTGTTGGGACTCAGGAAACTCCCAAAAATCCACTTAACAGTAACCAGGAAAAAATGATTAAAATCTGTGAGGTAACTACTGCTGATCTTGTTACAAGTTATATTCAAGTAGCAGTGACCATGGTCCAAGCACAGCTTCTGCAAATCTGCTGTCACACTCACTGCAATGCACACGGCAGGGCCCCTCTGCATTGCTGCCGTAGCTGCCAGGTGGGCAGCAGTGGTGGCACAGCCCTGCGTGGCCTCCACAGCCATGTCCATCCTGTCAGGGACGAGATCAGGAAGCCTCTGCCACAATCATGTCTCTGTGCTCTGCACACAGACGTGGCTTTGTTAGCAGATGACTTGTCTAACTTACCACTGCTTTTTAACCCATCTCAGGATCATTGTTGCATCAATTTGTACATTGACTGCAGAGCTGCTTTTATTGCAGACGTGTCCTTGGAAAGACAGAAATCAGTTTTTTATTTCTACTTTATTTCTTTTAATGAAGCTGCCAAGCTGTCTCCTTACCTATAAAGGGCATGGCATGTATTGAAGTAAAAACCTCTGGTGCCTTTTGTAGGGAAGATGTTCAAAACTGACCTACAAGATCCATAGGAGATTTTTTGGCTTTTTAGCAAACTGTCCTTAGGAGAGTACTGTCTGAAAGAGTACAAATATTGCTACCATATTGGCACACAGAAGGCCGAGTTCAATGATGTTTCCTTTAATGTATCGGAAAGGAAGCAGAGCGGTGTATGAAGTTGGGAGTAAAGGAGAAGGTGCCGTGTAGTTCCTACCTCTGCCAATGAAATAGAATTGCCTCAGGGCTGGTTAGGGGTAATTAAACATCAGCCTTTGTCCTTCAGGGACCACATGGTGTCATGAGAGCTGCTGTTAGGAGTAAAAAGTCCCAAGCTGGAAACATGGTGTAGAAAATAGACTTAAAGAGGAACTAGATGTTGTTCCTTCCTCCAAATGAGCGGGAAGAAGTTGCATGTGACATTATACATTATTGTGTAAAGTAGTAAGTGTGTTTTACAGGGCAAGCAGTGTTCCACACCTGTGGCGCAGCACAGTCCGTGTTACTCATGCAGCTGCCTTGGGAACAGCGGGTGTGGATGTGTGTGCACTCAGGGTGATCCATCGCCAGCCCATGCTCAGTCTTGGGTATTCGAGAATTGACTTGCTGGGGAAAATTTCTGCTGGAAGCTTTTTTTCGCAAGAGAAGAACCACTGAATGATTCACATCTTTTATTTCTGGAAACGTGTCCATAAATCATTTTTAGACAAAAAATAAATGGATACAGTTTTATCTGAGGGAAAGACTTGTACATCATATGAGGCTAAAAATCCCCAAACAAGCTTCTTCCAAATTGTCTGAAGTTGTGTATTACCTCTGGAAGTTGGGTATGTTTGAGGTGGGTCATACTGTGATCTGGAGGAATGAAAATGGAGCATGTGTCTCTTCATACTTCTAGCTACGGGCCTAGATTCTCTAGTTACCCTATACAAATGGGATCTTGCTTATGTGAACATGAGGTGTGGGTTTTAATCCTAGGAGAAAAGAACATCGTGAAACCATGTGTATATCTGAAAATATACACAGAGGTTCTGAAGGTCACATTTGTGCATAAACAAATATGCTCGTGTCTGTCTGAAGATGAAAGAGAGCTGAAAGCGTGACCAAAACAATTTCGTGTCAGCGCTCTTTTCAAAAGATTTATGTTCAGTGATAAAGACGCTGCCAGAATTGAGCTGTGCTCATCTTATGAGTAAGCAGCTAGAATTATGATGAAATTACAGTGATTTCTTGAAAATAAAGACAAGTTGGTACTTGAAACAACAGCGAAATTGTAGGAAGAGTGGCTCCTGAGCAAGGGGGGTGAGGTGACGTCATGTGAATGCTGTCGTGAGATTTGAGTGATTTAAACTGCATTGCTGCACGTGCCAAAGTTCTGCAGCCCTCAACAAAAGCTTCACTCTGCTTTTGTCATGGTTGTCCAGTTACTACAGCATTTTCCATTTCCAGTATGTTTTTACCTTTCCCTGGGTGGAGAGGTGTGGTGTACAAATCAGGCTCTTGCCCTCCCTGGGAGTTTGCACCCATGCAAATAAAACCAGATCTACTGCCTGTGCTAAGCAGGGGGGCAAGTTTTGGGTGACTTGCTTGCAGGAGGAGCAGGTACATAGTCCCTGCGGCTTGCAATATTTTCCACTGCCCGCATGAAAATGGTATGGAGCTCCGAGGACTCAAAATTAATTTCCTTAGAGGTGAGGAAATGTCTGTTCCTGCCTGCAGAATGAAGTATTTCATATGCTGCGTCGCGAGTTAGAGGTAGTATGTGCGGTAAGCAGAAAGTTATTGCTCCACTTTGAGATGATGATTTATGACTTCTTTGAAAAGAAAATTGGTTCTGTTTAAGGCCAAATCTTTTTGGCCAGCCAAGTAAAAGCTTGGAGGAAGCTAATGCAGAGCTGGCAGCGGAGGAATGCATTGCTACTGCAACATTTATTTGGAGTAAAGCCTAAGCGGCTTTTCGTGTTTCCTACTTCCTGGAGTTCAGGGGTGCTGCAGAGCCACCAGTGTCAGCACAACTGTCTTGTGAGGTTGGGTTTTTCGGTAACCATGAGCAAGATGCTTCTCAGTTGTTTTGCCACTGAGATTAGTGATGACAGACTGTTGTGTTTATTTTTTGAAGAGTAAGAATACAATTTTGGCCAAAGCAGTATGAATAATTAGTAACATGCTTGAGAACATTCACTTTTTTTTGAAATTACATTTCTGAGAGTAATTCAGTAGGGGTGAGTACCCCTCCAGGTGACCAAGTTTTGGAGCATTTTTCCCAGAGGAGGTCTGGGCTGAAGAAGCAGTCATTCATTCTTGGGTGTATGTCACATTCACATCAGCTGAAACCAAGCACATGCTCTTTCTGACTAAGGAGGCTTTCCTGAATCCTCTTCTGTTCTACACTAATTAGCCAAAAATGCTTCTCTTTGCACAATTCCATGCTTCAGCAGTTGTGGGGAAATTTTTTCCAGTAGTGTTTAGGTCATTTTATTTTACCTAAGAGTTATTAAAAAATCCCAACAAAGCAAGATAAAAAACCACCACCCAAACAGAACAAATAGCTGGGTTTTTTTTGTTCATAGCATAGTAATATGAGGAGTGACTTTATTATTAGCATGAAAAGTAGTAAAAGATACTGGCTGTGTGTAGGCAGAGGAAGGCATTTATATTTGTTTTAGACTTGCATTCTTCTGTGCTATAAAAATCTGATTATGAGTATGTACAATTAAATATGTTTTAATAGCACTGTGTAAAGCAGTCATGGAAAATTCCCAGTTTGAGCTTCTGCAGGCATACTATGAAACCCATTTGCTTTTGAGTTTTGTTTGGGTTATTTCTTTTGCTTTTAGGGTTTGGTGGTTTTTTTTTTTTGTTGTTGTTGTTGTTTGGTTTGGTTTTTGGTTGGTTTTTTGCTGTGGTTTTTTTGTTCTTGTTGTTATTTGTTTGGTTTTGGGGTTTTTGTGTGTGTTTTATTTTAAATTTTATTTTATTTTTATTTAAGAAAAAGCACCTCTCTGGGCAGGGAAGAATCAGTAATACTGCCTTTTGAGTGCTGCATTTGCTTTTTAATTTAGGCACACTAATAATTTGACTTGAAATTATCGTGCAGTCAGCTTCTTTATAGACAATTTAAAGCATCATCCTTGTGATGGAAAGCTTGCAAAGTCCTCCCAGGTTTCACAGACTTGGGGAACTGCACCACGCTGTGGGAAGAAGACAATTTATGGAATTGTCTAGGCTGATGTTTACAAAGGAGTTGGTTGATGTAATTCATTGCAAAGTAAAATGAATTGCCATGTAAAGGTTTGTGCTACTGAGTAGACACACTTTCAGAGGTAACTAAAGGGAAAAGTCATGGTTCCCTGGGATTCAGGGTCAATGAGGGTTGCTTGTAAGAACCTGCTGTCCAGTGTGTTGACGCATAGCTTCCAGCATACCTTTTGGGTGGCACGGTGAGGGGGGAACCTGGGAGATGGTAGAGCAGGGATGTGTAAATCTACTGGAGCAGTTACCTTGTAGGAGAAAATTATGCTTTTGTCAGACTTAAAGTTGCTCTGAGATCTATCTGAGTGTGTTGTCTGTCTGTTGCCTGCTAGAGGTATCTCTCTACAACTACAGGAGGTAGTAGCCTCTGTAGGAGGAGGTGGTAGCCACCTGGGGTCGGTCTCTTCTCACGAGTAACAAATGATGGGACAAGAGGAAACAGCCTCAAGTTGCACCCGAGAAGGTCTAGATTGGAAACTAGCAAAAACTTCTTCACAAAAAGTGTTGTCAAGCTTTGGGTCAGGATGCCAAGGGGGGTGATGGAATCACCATCCCTGGAGGCATTTAAAATACGTGTAGACATGACACTTAGGGATATGCTTGAGTGATCAATGATCTTGGAGATCTTTCCCGACCTAAATGATTCTGTGATTTTATGTTAGTCTGTGGGTAGTCTGAGGTATTGGATAATGTATATTAGAATACAAGTACTTCTTGAAGACAAGATGTCTAGAGTGGAAAGACGAGCTTGCTCTTGGCTGTGTTCTTGCTAGCTCTTGCCAGCAGCTCGATCCCCTGCCTGTTGGTACATGCTGAGCTCACCACAAAGATACTTCTGCTTCATATGTCTCACACCCCCTACATCTCTGCTGTCATTTCATTACTTTGACCAGCCTTAAAGACTGCTGAATTTCAGTTTTGAATATCATAGAGTCATAGAATTTTCTGAGTTGGAATGGACCTTAAAAATCATTTCGTTCCAACCCTCCTCTGTGTGTGCCATCCCCTTCCCCGGGCAGGGGACACCTTCCACTAGACCAGGTTGTTCAAAGTCCCATCCAACCCATCGCTGAACACTTCCAGGCAGGGGGCATCCACAGATTCTCTGGACAGCCTCACAGTGAAGAATTTTTTCCTTATATTTGATGTAAACATGCCCTCTCTCAGTTTAAAGCCATTCCTCCTTGTGCTTACAACACATGCTCTTTTAAAAGGTCTTTCTCCAGCTTTCTTGTAGGCCCCCTTTAGGTACTAGAAGAGCATAAAAAGGTCTCCCTGGAGTCTTGTCTTCTCCAGCCTAAACAACCCCAACACTCTGTCTTCATAGGAGAGTTGCTCCATACCTCCAGTCATCTTCATGGTCATTCTTTGTCTCATATATCCGTGTCTCAAAGCAGCTGTGTTCTTGCCAGCCCTTCCTCTGGTCTTGCATCAGTTTTTCTAATCTGGGGAAGCACAGCTTTCCACAGCTGGCGTTTGCAGGCTCTTCCAGGCTGGGGAAAATGGGACTGTCAGTCACAGCTGGCAGATGTTTGTGTGAAGGGAACAGGATCTCCTCCCTGGTTGAGTTTGGCATCTTGACCCAAGTAGGTCACATCAGTTAGGAAAGGGTGTGACCTTATTTCAGACATGATCCTGGAGAAATGGGGGGAAAAAATTCTCCTTCTCTGTTGCAGCAATGCTTCACTGCTTGCTTGAGCTAATCCCCTTGGCTAATGGGAAGAGCTTAGCTGCAAAGGGTTCCCACCTTGATATATGAATGGTGCATCTCTGGGAGATTACAGTGTATAGTCAAAATCATGTGGCTGAGGAGGTCCTTTGCCTGCTGACAGGCATGTGGCTGTTCAGCCCTGGGTTTTTTATGCTTTTGCACGCTGGACATAGTAAAATAGAACAGAGTCTGAACCCAGATGCATTTCCTTACTCCTGGTTATCTCTGACATAAATGTCTATTTTGTCAGCGGGTAATGCTTTAAATCACTTCTGTTTGGTTAAGCTCTTGTAATTGCTTTGTGGTTTAGTTTTGGATTAAATCTTCTACAACCTGCTACACAGTAAAACATGCATGTGTGCAAAAAAAATTACAGAAGCAATTTCTCTGTGTTTCTGCTTCTTCTGATCCTGCCACAAGTACTAGGTTGAGGTAGTCATTTTTCCTTCTGACAATTACCAGCTCTTGTAAACATGCATTGAAGAAAGAAAAGAAAACATTGAATGCCAGAGTCATACAGTAGATGTCTGTCCCTGTCGTGGAAACAAGGATGCAGAATGGGAATGCGTCAGATCTCTAGGTGTGCCTGCAAATGAGGAAACGTGCCACACCTTTCTGTTGAAAGACGGAGTGCAGAGTTTAAGCTTCTTTGGAAAGGTGCTGGAAGCCATGACAAAAGGTGTGTCACTGCACATCCAAGGAACCTGTGAGCTGCTTTGTATGACCTGCCTTGGGGGTTTGTCTATAGATGTGAGATGGAACAATATGCAATTACAGGGTTCTGTCCAGCGTGTGATGTGCAAGTGTCTGTGACAGGAGGAGAGAAGGCTTGCTCATATAAAATACATGCTCTGTTTCTGTGTTTCCTACTAAAGGTGTTCCCTTCTGACAGTTCAGTACTGAATAAACTTCAAAAGAGTAAATTTTTTTTAATGTAATACATAGGAAAAATGCCAGTAAAAGCACTAATGACTTGCCGTAATGATTCCAGTGACTTGCCCTGTAGATGCTTCATTTCTTAGTTGCACAAGTGCAGAAGAATCTAAACAGATACCCTATTAAGGGTAGCATTACTGCAAGGAAATGTATCTGGTCAGGGAGAAGTGGAGTAAGCAAAAAAGCAGGAGATTGCTTTTCAGAGGGTTGTGACCTTGAGCGGCTGACTATAATGAGTGCAGTGTTCCAGGCTGCCTTTTTACCTTGCAACTGCTGCATACCATTGGCATTCATCAGCAGTGACCGGGCTCTGCAGTGGGAAGCCTTGCAAAGCATCACCTTGTTTCCGAGAGAAGCTTAAAGTTGATAAAATGCAAAAGTGTTCAGAGTGTATGCAGGATACGCTGCCTTTTATCTGAACTTCATTCATTTCTAACTTTACCCACTATATAAACTTTCTTGCTAAATTTTCCTTCAATATGGATCCCAAACTCCTTTAAACTAAGTTGCACCTTCTGCCTGTGTTACAGTGGTGTGAAATGCCACCTGTGCAGCCTGCTCTGGTATCACATTGCCTCTGGGAAAGTGGAGATTAGCCCTGATTGACAGTCTTCTGCTCATACTGTGCAACAGCTGAGAAAGAGACTGGGCTGGGATTAAATTTCTCTTCCACTACAGCCACCTAATTTTTCTTGTCCTGTGTGTTGGCAAAGTGAATTAGGTGTTTTCGACTGCCTGTTGCAATTTATTTTTGTTTGAAAACATATGATCACAGGTTTGAGAAGTAGCTCATAAGTAGCTATTTCATATTTACTGATACCTTTGTGTTTGTTTTGGGGTTGGTAGGTTAGATCCTATTTATGTGTGTCTCCTCACAGGTGTGCTGGGGAGTCTAACTGAGGGTCACCCTTCAACTCTTTTCCCGCCACTCCCTCTCTTCTAAAAATAGGGAAAATCTATTTAAACAGTGTTACCCAGATTACTCTTTTACTTAGGTGCTTAATTCTGTTCTGTTGACTAAAGCTCCCATAACTCTCCAGCAAACAATCTTGCCCTTTTCTGTTTAGAAGTACAATATCCTTTAGTTAGTGTGTTGTGAATGTTTTCATAAACTGCTGGGATTTCATTAAAGCTTTCATTTTTGCCTGCTTGCTTTTATTTTTTAAGATGTGCATTTCATTGCGGCATGCAAGGCAGTGAGCTTCAGAAAGTCAGAGGGCAAAAGGCATCAGATATTACGCACCATAAAAAGTGCACGTGTCCTTCTGAGTTACAAAACCTTTCCCACGGTGAGGCTGGTCACGCATGTTCTGTGTGAGGAGCCAGGCTGAGCTCAGGCAGTGCTCGGCAAGCCCAGCAATGTACCTCTGCATCCCCCATGATCCCCGTAAGTGTGCACTGTGCTTGCCAGCCTTTCTGCCTCAGGTGCACGGGAATAAGCCAGTGCTCTGCCCTCTAATGATAAAGTGTGCCATTATGTTTTGCTTAATTGGTTGTGTTTTCATCAGGTGATCTCCAGACAGGCAATTTGGAGTTGCTCAGTGATTATTGTGGTTTGCAGTGTACAAATTAGTGTGGGAAGCTGCTAACATTAACCTTCCAACTTAGGACTTTAGTGGCAGTGTCGGCTCTTTCGGTGTTCATCTGAAATGTGGAAGGCAAGGAGGGAGAGCACAGAGGTCGTTGTGTTGCCTGCCATTGACTGGGACATCCATGCTCTGGCAAAGGTGTCATCCTATTTTCCAAACCTGCTTCTAGAAGCCAGGCAGCACAGTGGGCTTCAGATGTAGAGGAGTGTGATTCCCCTCCTGCTTACCTGCTGGATTTTTAGTTTTTTTAGTTATTTAATGTTTAAGGATGATGAGGTCCTGGGAATGTGGTCCTGCTTCCCCACCACCTCAGGCTGTTTAATAACATATGTTGGACCCGTTCTGTATGATGCTGCAAGCCTGATAACGTCTGCCCAAGGCTTGATAATGTCTGCTGAAACGAGCTTTGGTGCTGCTGCTACCCACTTGCTGCAGGCCAGAAACCCACATTTTCCAGGCTAGGTGTAGATATGATGTGTTTAATCGTCAGCAAGCTTCCCTGGGCTCCTGTTCCTGCCTTTGAGCTGTGGTGTGCTGCCTTGTGCCCGCCCTGAGGGACCACGCATGTGTGGGGCAGGCTGCTGGGCTGCCCAAGTGTCTCATCTGTTGGAGCTGGTGTTGTGCAGAGGTGCTTGTCCTGAATCCAGGATATCACCCCTGATTTGTAGCAGGGAGTATAAACAGGATGGAGCAGGGGCTGCTGCTGGAAGCTGCTTGGTGAGTGGCTGTGGCTTGTGGGAATGGGGGACCTGAGCTCTGACTGCGAAGGTCTGAGCAGCCCAAACCTCTCAACTGCTTGTGGTCGAAGTGTAGCTGGGATTTGTTCCTCAGCGAGGGGTCAGAGCAGTCAGATGGGCTTCAGAAAGGCAAGGCTGAAATGCTTATTGAAGAGGCTACTGTACAGGTCCAACAGCACATCCTAATTTACCAACTGTGTTTTTCATCTGTTTCTCCTGGTTTCTCTATTCTATTGGGTATTAACCATAGTAAGTCTTTATTCTACAGATGTTTACCTATATGCAGGGCCCTGTTGGCATCTGAAGGACATCATAGGTGGGCAAAGTTAGCAAAGGGTTCCGGTTTGTGTAGGGTAAACTCCATATAGCTTGCCAAAATTTGATTTAAAAAACAAAAAAAAACCAACCAAACAAACAAAACTCCCAAAAAACCCCATCCAAACTGAAGCATGAACTAGCAATGTAAAGAAGTAATTCAGTGTAAAATACATGCTTTTAATACTTGTGTCCCTGTGGCAAGAGAGAGACATGTAGCAATCATATTGTGAAAGCAAAGCTGCCAAGTGAAATGAAGCATACTGAATTATCTATTGTAAATTCAATGTGAGGGAATCAATACAACTCAGCAAAAGAACTTATGACCTGACATTTAAAATTCTCCTATTTTCAATAATCAGTGTTTCTATTAATAAAAGAATGACAGAACGGTGGTCCATTATTCTCTTTTCTCACTCCTTTTCACACTTACTTTCTTAGCCTTAAATAAAGTCTTGCTAAGTCTTATGACACCAGTGTGTGAACTGTGTCTTTCCAAAATCCTGAGTTTTAATTTCAAGCAAATATGGAGCTTGGAAGAAGAGAGGGGGAAAATACCCCGAACCACTTATGAAGAATGTGGGCTGGGCGGGTCAGTTTGTTTTTGTCTTATGGCTCTGATCTTATAGATGTTTTTTTGCAACAATTGAGTCTGGAAATACTTTCCTTGCTTGCCCATCCCTACTTCAGCCCGTGAAAATTATTCATGTGTAAACTGATACTTTTGAGTTACAGGGAGACATAAACAAAATACAAAAAAAATCCCTCTAATGTTTTCAGACCTGTAAAAGGATCATGAAAACTGACAATATGGAATGTAAAACTAAAGTGGAACCTTTTGTGCTTTGATATCAGTAAATTGAAAAGTGAAAGCTGTGGTATTATTCTTGGAAATAATTTTTAAGCATGCTTGTTACCTTGCACAGTCTGCTGTTTAATATGGTTTAGTTTTTTCACACCAGAATCCCACTTGAGTAAAGGTATGCTTTCCTGGAATTGCCTGCTTCTTTGGCATGAGAAGGGAAAAAAAGAAAAAGGCAATGCTGAGCTTCCTAGAAGCCAGAAATAGTCCTTGCCTTGCTTAGTGCAATTCCCTTAGCTTGCTTTTAGGTGCAACACTGGTGTTGTATCAATGATGCTTCTTGATGCAAGAAGCCTTTGATAAATGCTACCAGAATAAAATCAGATAGCTGACAAAGAGTGTTCAAAGGTAGAAAATGTGTATTGAAATGTATATTGATCAGAAATTTCATCTGCTTTGCAAATTCAAATCAGGCTGAGTCACCATAACCCCCCCTAGACAAGGGCATAGCCATGCTTGTGTAGCACAACTAACATCTGTGGAAGAGCTAGTACTACCATATAGTTGTTTCATACTGGGTTTTCTTCTAAAATTTCTGTATCCAGGTACATAGAGAACAGCATTAAGAACTGAACAGTGCTTGACTAATGAACCTAATGAAAAGCCTAATGTCTCATGAAAGTAAATGGTAAATGATTCTCTTCAGAACAAATGTGCCCAAATGAATGTTTTTCTTTTTCCACTTGATCAGCTTCGAAAGACTCAATTAGGATGTTCCTCCTAAACAAAATGTTTTGAAATGGGGCTGAACATGTACGTTTGCAAGCAGAAGTTCGCATTTTGGAAACAAGACTCTCCTTGGGCTTTACAGACAGTCAATGAGAAACATCTCTCAAGTCCAGTCTCAAACTAAACTTTGTTTCAGAGTGATGGGCTTCTCTCATGCCCCATGGCTGGTGCTCTTGAGTTGGCTTACCTGGCCTTTGCTCTGTGTCCAGACAGGAGAGGCAAGAGGAAGGTGGAAAAAATTGCTTGGGTGTTTTACAAAGCTTGTGAAAAGTGGTTTTGAGACCATTAGCAACTTGTGGCAGATGACAGTGCAGTACATGGGAGTTTTTAAGGGAAAAGTTTCTGAAGAAGAGTGAAACTGTGTGGCTGAGCCCCAACAAAGAGGGTAGTGAAGAAATTTCTACCATTGCTTTACCTCATCAGTCTTTGAAACCCCAGTCCCAAGAGGGCAGCTTAAGCAGGGAAGGAGAAGAGAGTGCTAGCATGACTTCTCACACATGTGGACTTCAAAATCCTTCTTCCCCTTGATGTGAGTTTTATAAGCATGTCGTGTAGCATAAGAAAAGCATTGCCAAGTTGGCAGCTTTTGGACTGGGGACTGCCAGGCACAACCAGACATGGTGGATGAGCTACAGGCATTTTGGCAGACTCTTCTCCTTTTCCCTGAGTCACTGTTAGAGCTGCCCAGCAATGTAAGAGCTGACTAGATGATGTGGCAAAGAATATGTAAGCAGAAGCTAGTGGTGATTGAAATTGGCTTGTTTGGGCAGTCATGCTGGGACAACTACTCCTGCTGCGTTGCTGTAGGCTTCTGATGCCTTGAGAGGCCACCTAGAAACAGAAACTGGACAGGAGTAAGGGAATAAAGGTGGATATTTATTTAAAAGGCCTTCAAAGGTACACCCTGGGCAGGCCAAAGGCTACACCCAAGATGGACAACAAGTCACAAGTTTTTCACACTTTTATAGGTTTGGTCCATTTGCATATCAGCATAAATTCGCCAATTAAACTTTAGCTAATGATGTAATTTCCCCTCAGCTTGCCCCCCTTTTTAGAGACTTTTGGTTTATACTTTTGGGCCTGGGATGGTCTGGGTGTCCTTGGAGAGCAAGCCTGGAGAGGCTTTGTTATGTCTATCTTAGCATGAGAGAACCGCAGCTAACAGGCTACAGGACACTTCAGAGTTACACACTATGGAATACAGAATTTGAAAAATATAAAAGCTAAAACCTAAGGCATCGCTTCAGTGAATGGTTCTTAGTGGAGAGTCTCTCTTCCCCTGCTGCTTTCTTACGCGCTGTCCTTCCTCAGTTCCGTGTTCCTTAAAATACCTGTTGGAATTTTTGTGTTTGGCTTTGTTGTTGGGGGTTTTTTTTGTTGCTGTTCTTTTGTTCATGTGTTTCCACGTTTGTGTTCATGACTGCAATTAATTGAAAAATGAGTTTCTGAAAAAAATATGAGTGCTTGACAAAACCGTGCTGTCATCAAAGACAGAACTGCAACTCCTATTGAAATCTGTGGAGGCAGAGTTAGGGCTTGTTCGGTTCTCAGGATAAATTTTAAGGGGTTTTTGAGTGTATTGTATATTCCTCTTCAAGAACTCAAATAAGGGGAGAGAATTACATGCTGCTTTTAAGATGAACATGAATATGCCAGGATGTCTGTCATTTGCCTGGCCACTGCTACTCTCTACCCCAATGCAGACCCTGAGGGAAAGATGTACAGTGGCCTCAAGCTCTTTTCCCTATGTACTCCCTATATCTCACTCGTGATATCAGTAGCTTCTCCTCTTCCTTCTCCTCACCTACATGGTGTCTTTTTGAATTACTTATCTTCCTTATTGAGTTTTAACAGATTAAAATCCTGCCTCCTCCTTCCAAACTAAGGTGGAGGGAGGAGAGTGGTGGAGACAGTGCGTTAAGCCAAGAAAGTCTGTGATACCCGATGATGATAATGATGTAAAGTAGGACCTGAAACTGTAGATCCAGAAGATAGAGAAAAGTTGCTGTATGTGTTTCCCAGCTTCCCTCCTTCCTCATTTTTGCAGTTCTGTTCACGGTCAGTTGCCAAGTAATACTTGGAGCAATGATTTTTAATTTCAGAGTTAATCAGAAATGCCATTGTCTCGACTGCACAGAAGCTGTTATTTCTTTACCTACTTTTGCAGGCATGAGAACGAGCTGTTGTCTGCTAGCAGCCTAACTTGACCACAACCAATAATGGCAATAGACTTTCCAAACTCCTGCACTGTCATGTTTTTACAGCCATGATGCCAGGGTATGGGTAGGGCAGTCTTGAAAGTGAAAAGAAGTATTTTGCAAAAATTGTCAAAACAAGTTTGTTGAATCTCTCATGAAAGTCGTAACTCAGACTGTAGCAATAGTAGTAACTCTTCCAAAAAGACTTGATGGTATCTTCTTGCTGGGTTTGCTTCTGCGTTTATTATAAAGTTGCTGCTTCCAACAGCAAGCAATGTAGCCATGTGGAAATCTGTTGTCCTCAAGAGCTGGCAACCACATCTTCAGAGCTCTAGCAGAGAAGTGCAATTGCTTTTTGATGGAATTACCTTTTGGCTTTTCCATGAAGTCTGTTAGTGATGGATGTCTTCACACCCAACAGCAGAAGATGAGGAGGAACATGCTTGTCCACCTGTGTATATTGAGGGTAATGTCTGTGTGCTGTTTGTGTTCAGCATAACTGGAAGATAAAAATTTTTGTGCTGTTGTTTGAGTTTTGTTTTTTTTTTTTTTTAATTTATGTAAAAAATACTATTTTATCTGTAGTAGTGGTCTTATAAAAAGTGCTGGTGCCTTCAAAGGGCTGAGGAAGGTACAAATTTATTCTGGTTCCCTTTCAAGTCAGTAATAATATATGTTTTAATCCAGTTTCTTTTTTTTTGAAGTAGTATACCATCACTAGCTCTGCACTATCTCCAGTTGCTGAAACAGAAGGAGATGGAGCCTGTTCAAGGTTAATCGGCAGCTGTTGCGCAGACCACAGGAGCAGGAGAGCTGGTGCTTTGATCTGATGTGGGGGATTGACAGACAGCAGAAACACCTCATTTTCAAGGACATTTTGTTCTGCAGGAAACTAACCCCCCCTGAACTGGCCTTATATCCCATAGAAACATTTTCATGGCTTTGTTCTGCTTTAAAACAGGAAAGCAAAATAGTACTGTTCAAGAGGCAGAACTGAATTTGTTGAGAGGAAGGTATTAGTATTTTACCCCTGAGTGTTTTTCTTAGGAAATTGTGAATACTGCTGGAAGGGTTTGAAAAGTAATTTTACCCCATTAAGCTGGATTAAGTATATGCCTTGATTTATGTAGATAATCAGTTCATGAAGTTGAGTTTAAGGAACTGAAATTTAGATTGCATTTTCAAATAAACTTACAAAGCTGTGCTTTCTCTCACTGTGTACAGGGTTCAACTAGTCCTTCTCTGTAACTCTGTCCATCCCTTCCCACCCTATCATCCCTGAATAAACACTGCTGATTCCTGACTCTTGGCAGAGGTGGGTAGCCTGGCTGTTGAGAAATGGAGCCTGTTGGTGGCACTGTCTTGGAGCAATTTCTGGAGTGTTCATTTATTTCCCTTTGGTACGTTGTGTGACGGTAGCAACCACAGACCTTTATAGGAGTTCCCATATTCAGCCACCACGGATGACCAGCTCTTCTGGAAGCCTTTTGGTGATGGAAAGCAGCACTAAGGAAGCCAGGCAGTGCAAAGGAGGGCATCTAGACCTACATTCTGAATTAAAGAGCAATACATCAGAGAAATGGCCATTACTGCTTGTTTCCCCAGACTTAGATATGGAAGAACAGGTCTGCTTTTCTGCTCAAGAGGCGGAATAGTTCGTGTGTGAATTGAAGTCAGTGAGGGATATTCAGCTTCCAGTGAACTTTCCGCTGAGTAGTCTGGCTAGGCACTTAATACGTTAAGGTTTTTGGGTACCTAAATTTAAGGGTTTTCAGTAGCTAAGGCCAACAGGGAAGGGTGAGTTTTCAGAACCATAAGTGACTATTAATATGAAACTAGCAAAGTTGTGGTTTTTTTCTTGATGACTTCTTTCTTTTTGTGGCCGCTCGTTAATCGTCTTCAGTTTGTGACTTAGGAGAGAGAAGGAATGAAGATAAATGTGGTTTTGGTTATCGTTTGCATTAAAAAGCTGTGTCCCGCTTGACCTAGTTAATAACATCTCTTCCTGTCTCTCAGACTTTGTATTCTGAGCCAAGCTACTGAGGTGCATAAACAAAAGGTTCTCTAAATACATATTGACTATTGTTCCTTTCCCTTTGCCAAGCCTTAAGAGTGATGTGCTTTTTGAATGCAGATGCAGCATAACCTACATTCGTTGCTCTTGATTTAAAGCAGTTTTAACTGTTTTGAATCAACTGCATTGATGTGTCGACTGGATTTCACATTATAAGGTGTGAATGAATAGCGTTTGCACTGAGATGAGAACACAGTTGTAATACAGTATCTGCTTTTTCATATGTAGACATATATATGATATATATATGTTGTAGACATATATATGATACGTATGTATATAAAATATAATTAATGTGCTGTTATTTTATTCAGCATACAGCAAGGATGCATACAAAATCTAACTTGTTAATTAGAGTTTCGCAATGAATGCTCCACAATTTTACTTAATTGAGGTAAAGTTCTTCATTAATTTTGTGATTTTCAGCATATATATCCAACAGAAAGTAAAAAAAGAATGGATTTTTGTCATCTCCAAGAAAAGAATACTGACGAAAACAAGAAGTAGTGTTTGCATTTTCAGCAGCAAAATCTGTGAGGTAGAAGGATCCAGGACTTCTCCAGGTGGTCTTGCAGCTGTGAGATTTGCAAAGCTATTTCCTTTCAGTTTTGCAGTCAGGAGAAATTTATTTGGTACGGAAATGATGGCATACGGCTGTTCTTCTACAAACACTATTCCAAGTATTTTTACAACCTTACTTCATGGAAATAAAAAACGCTGGGCTGTAGTTAGTGCTCCATGGCTTTCTTTGCCCACTTACCCCAGAAGGCTGGCTTGTCAGGGAGCTCTGGAGTAACCCGAGACACCAGGCTTCTCCCTGAGAAAGAGACTGAGGCCAATGTAGCCACCATGTGCATTGAGAGGAGTCCTTCCTCAGGTGGGTCCTGTATGCCAAGTCTTGTCCATAAATTAAGCACTGGTGAAGATTTTGTCACCGGTGCATGGCTAATGCACTGCAGAGGGATGGCAGCTGGATCAGTGGCTGGAGCTTGCACAGTTGGCGAGGTATCTCTTGCCAAGACCTTTTTGTTTTGCCCCACCCAGAGGGAAAGGCGCATGGACAGACACTCCATTGTAGAGCTACCTTGCCAGGGAACATGTTGTATTTGCATTCCAGATGCCTCCGGCTTTGTGAACTGCATTGTTCCAGCCTCCTTTGAATAGCAGCTATTGACCCCTAACAATGTACATTTGTTTAAATCAACCCCTTTCCCTGCTTTAAAAAGCTTATTATAGCACTAGCCCAACCAAGTGAAGGCTTCTGTGCAGGCCCCTTCTTTTCCTCTTCATAGCCAGGAAAAAAATTTGCAGCATTAATTATTTAATTTCAAGATGGAAAACACTCTCCTCCTTCTGAGAGGCTATTTTGAATGCTGAGGTTTTGGCAAATTTCGTTGCGGCTTAATGTTTATAAGCTTTTCATTGCTCTTGAAAGCATAAACTTCACGTTACTCGAGCTTCTGAGATGCTGGCAAATAATAAACCAGTGGAATAACAGGGGTTTGGTTGTCCTGAAGCACTTGAAGAACTTGACTGCATTTTGGCAGATAGGTTTTTTTACTGTTTATGTCTGCCTTTAGGTGGATTGAGCTCATGTAGAAGGAGACAGATGGTGGAGACTGACCAGTACGGACCCTTAGTGCCCAGCAGGAGTCTGGCAAAAGTATTTCTGTGTATGGGGAAAGGCTGGGACCAAATTCCCTTTGCTTCTTGGGGTGATGGTAGTACATGCATCCACCCCTCAAGCCATCAGGTCTCCAGAGCCTGATGGTGACAGTAAACACCATCATTAAATCCCTTGCAATTTGTGAACCAAACTACAACTGTTTGCTGTGGGGGGAAGCTTTGTGGTGCCTTGCTCCTTTGGGGTTATTAGGTCAAGGCAGTGAAGTAAAAATTTTCTGGGACAACCTCGTAGTCCTTCCATTTTATGCCATAATAATCCCACTAATAACAGCAAAATATTCACACATGGAACAGTGGTTGTCTGATTGAGTGGGGTGGTTTGATGAGCTGAGGATTCCTTCTTCTGGTGTCCCATGTTAAGTCGGGAGTATCTCATCTTCTGAAGTTTCTATAGACATTACTGTTGAACACATTGGTAAAGTGTTGCCTGCAGGTTGATGGAGGTGATCCTACCCCTCTGCTCAGCCCTGGTGAGCTGTGAGCTGGAGTGCTGGGTCCAGTTGTGGGCTCCCCAGTACAGGAGAGACATGGACATACTGGATAGGGTCTAATAAAGGACCAGAAAGAACATGAAGGGACTCTCTCCTAGGAGTAAAAGCTGAGAGAGCTAGAATTCTTAAACCTGGCTAAGGCTCAGGGGGAATCTCATCAATGTATGTAAATACCTGGAGGAAAGATTAAAGAGGAGGGAGCCAGGCTCTTCTTGGTGATGCTTAGTAACAGGCTCGGAGGCAGTGGGCATAAGCTGAAACACAGGAGGCTCACAGTGAACATCAGGAAACACCCGCTACTGTGGGACTGAGTGCTTTCACAGCCAGCTCTATGAGCCTGCTTGAGCCCCTGGACTAGAGGCTCTCCAGAGGTCCCTATCAGTTTCAGCCTTCTGTGATGCACGGGTGAAGTGAGGTGGCTGAGGACATGTAGGAATCCCAGGCAAAGCCCAGGTCACCTTGCTTTCATTGGATGGCATGGTGTAGCATGGGTACATCATCTCTCTTACACAGTGCTGTGCACTCATGCTTATGGGCTTTGGACCCATTCCACGGTGAATTAAGTGGGCTCTGCATCACCCAGCCCCTTAGGGGCTGATGGGCAGCTGCAAGCCTCAGGTTTTCACTCTCGGGTGCTCTTGGGGACAGCAGGCTGATGGCAGCACCTGCATTAATGGGGAAAGAGCCCTTTGTCTCTGTCATGGCGGTTGTGGTAGATACTCCTTAATTCCAAGTATGTAGCCTTCAAAGTTTTCATCGCTCCTGTGTCTGTACCTGAGGGACACAGGACACTTCTGTTTGCTGGCTCTGGTGGGGAGGTAGCAGAGGAAGTCCAAGAGCAATGCCCTCACATCAGCCTTCCTTCCTCTGGGAAGTGCAGGGTGAGAGGTACCCTTGGACCAGTCAGCATGGGGGTGTTTGTGGTGTTCAGGTGAATAAAAACAGAGCAGTGCCCTGGATTTTCTGATGACCAGAGTCTGATGTAGGCCCAGGAAGTGGGTGGAAGTGTTCCAGCTGCTGTCACTGGATTTTGAATTTAATGTTCAAGTCTTATCTATTGCTTTTATCACTTCTGGGGAGCCATCTCCCCACCGTTTCCCAGTCCCCTGCTCCCTCCTGCCCACCTCGGGTACTGCACTCTCCTTTCTGCTTTTGTCTGCCCTACCCCTGCACTTTTGAGTTGCATTTGAACTGCCTCATAATTGCTGTATACCTAGAAACCATCTGACTTGAGGTTTTGGAAGTAAAAGGGCAAACTGCTCCACAGGCATTTGCAGCATTGAAAATGGAAAGCAGTTTGTGAAAAGATGCAGTGGGAAAAAATAGAGAGGGATGCTCTTGCCTCGTCCTCTGTGTCCAGGTGAGCTCTTCCCATTTAGAGAAACCAAACAGCAAGAGTTTTTAAATTCTCCATGAGTACTATTTTGTCTCAGTGCTGCTATTGTCCCATCATAGAAAGAAGAAAAATGTTTATTCAACATTACCTAAAGCATATGTAACTTGTAATGTGGCTGAAGTCCATGGTAAGCTCATGGGCAACTCGCCTTAAATATGCAACAGAATAAAAATCTGTACTTGTCTTGATTATTAATCAGGACTGCACCCCCTCCATCTTAAAAAGACTCTGTCTGGTTTCTCTGTGTGAAAATTCAGGCACGGACAGCCTTTGGATGCTGGCATGCAAAATTATTTTAATTGTTTTTTTTCTGTGATTGCACACCCAAACCTTCTGATTGTCAGGGTATATCCCAGCACTTTCCTACTAGCCCTTTACTTTTTCTTTAGGAGGGTATTTGACTGTTCTGGTGAAAAAAATCTCTGTTCTCTGAATGCCACTAAAATACTGTTGTTCTGATATGGAGCCAGATGTCTGAAGAGAACGGGAGTATAATTTGGGTTGGAAGTCAGGCCATGGGTCGCTGGTGCTCAGTGTTTTCATGCCAGCTAAAGTCTTCTCCTACGCAGGAGCAACTCAGGTGGCTCTCGCTTATGGGATGGCTTTTGCTGCAGCTGCAGCTTCAGCTGTGGTCCTCCTCCCTTGTTCTCAGTGCTGGATACTTCTGTTTTCTTAATGCAGCATTAAGCTCTACCTGCTCTACTAGACTGACTTAGGTGTCTCATTGATAGTGCGTCCAATGCCTTCATAGCAAATATCACTTCTTTGTAACCTTTCTTGCTACTAGTTGGTTTTTCTTTTTAATCCTCTGCATTGTTGTGCAGCCAAGAGAGGAGAACCATATAAAGGGCAAAGTAGTTTAGAAGAAAGGTGAAAGATAGAAGTGCTGGGAGTGTCTGACTGAGGTTGAAAATAAACAGGTAGGGAGCCAGCTGGCTTTGGGGCGGATCTTTTAAACTGTGTGTAAATTCAAACACTGCTCTGTAATTTTACTTGTGCTAACATGAAGCACATGACTCTGAGAATGAGAGGATTGGCTCCAGCTGCTCTTGCCGGCATTTAGGAACTTGTAAAAAAAAAAAAAAAAACGCACTTCAGTGTAGTTCTCCTGTGTTTACTGATCAAGCAGACACCAACAAATACTTGCTAAGAGGTTTCTTTTTCTTTCATTTGCTTATTTGAATTTTGCTTTCACTTTCTCTCCTATGATTTGATAAGTATTTCCAGAGAAAAATAGCGAGTGAAATTCTTTTTTCAGTTTTTCTGTTATGCCATCTATAACTCTTCTTTTTTTATTGCAGGGGTCTCGGGTCTGGCTGCGAGAAAATAATCAGCATTATCCCAGCACTGTTCATTCCTGTGCGGAAGGAGTTGTCGTATTCAGGACAGACTATGGTCAGGTATGGACATTGCTCCTTTATGCTTTGTCTTTTCCACAACTCTATAAAAAATAAGCTTTCACAGAATCACAGAAAGGGTCAGGTCGGAAGGGCCCACAGTGGTTCATCTGGTCCAACCTCCCTGCTCAAACAGGGTAATCCTAGAACATGTGGCACAGGATTGTGTCCAGATGGTTCTTTAATATCTCCAGTGAGGATGACTCCACCACCTCTCTGGGCAATTTGTTCCAGTGCGTGGTCACCCTTACAGTAAAGAAGTTTTTGCCTGTGTTTAGGTGGAACTTCCTGTGCCTCAGTTTCTGATGGTAGCCTCTTTTCCTGTTGCTTGGCTCCATCCACTTGACATCCTCCCTTCAGATATATATACAGATTAATGAGGTCATCTCACAGTTGCGTCTTCTTGAGGCTAAATAGGCCCAGCTTCCTCAGCCTTTCTTAAGGCTGAAAATAAAAGAGATTCTCCAGACTCTTGACCAGCTTTGTAGCTCTCTGCTGGACCTGCTCCAGAAGCTCCATGTCTCTCTTGTACTGTGGTCTCCAGAACTGTACACAGTATTTCAGATGTGGCCTCACCAGGGCTGAGCAGAGGAGCAGGATCACCTCCCTCGACCTGCTGGCAATGCTCTTCTTGATGTATCCCAGGATACCATTGGCCTTCTTGGCCATAAGGACACACTGTTGGCTCATGGACAGCTTATTGTCCACCAGGATCCCCAGGTGCTTCTGTGCAGGACCCTGCACTTGCCCTTGTTGAATTTCAGAAGGTTCTTCTCTGCCCAGCTCTCCAACCTGTCCAGGTCCCCCTGAAAGGCTGCACAACCTGAAATATTGGCCTCTCCTCCCAGCTTTGTGTCAGAGGGGAACTTGCTGAGAAGAGACTCTATCCCCGCATCCAAGCCATTGATGAACAAATTAAATAACACTGGGCCCAGTATAGAACCCTGGGGGGCACCACAAGGGACAGACCTCCAACCAGACTCTGTACCACTGATCACAATCCTCTGGGATCTGCCACTCAGCCAGTTCTGAATCTATTCCACTGTCCAGTCATCCAACTTACACTTCTTGAGTTTGCCTATGAGGATTTCATGACCGTGTCAAAAGCCTTGCTGACATCAAGGTAGAAAATATGCCCTGGTCTCCCTTCATCCATCCAGGTAGTTGTTTCAGCACAGAAAGGCAATCAGCCTGGTCAAACATGAGTTACTTTTAGTGAACCCATGGTGACTACTCCTGATCACCTTCTTGTCTCCCATGTGGGTAGAGATGGCCTACAGAATGAGGCACTCCATCAGCTTTCCGGGGATTGAGGTGAGGCTGCCTGGCGGGTAGTTTCTTGTGTCCCCCTTCTTGCTGCTTTTGAAGACTGGAGTGATGTTTGCTTTCTTTCCGCTCTCAGGAGCCTCTCTTGATCTCCATGACCTTTCAGAAGAGATCGTGAGCAGCCTTGCTGTGGTATTCACCAGCTCTCTCAGCAGTCCATCTTGTCAGGGCCCATGGACTTATGGATGTCAAGTTTGCCCAGGTGTTCTCGGACCAAATCCTCCTTGACTAAGGGGAGGTCCTTCTCCTGACATTCATTTGCCCTGGTCTCCTGGGTCAGAGATCCCCGAGGGCTGGTGTTATCAGTGAAGATTGATGCAAAGAAGGCATTCAGAAACTCTGGCTTCTCTGTGTCCTCTGTTACCAGGATCCCCCTTCCATTTAGTAACAGTCCCACATTACCCTTTGTTTTCCTCTTGTTATTGATGTTTTTGAAGAAGCCCTTTTTATTATCTTTTACATGCTTGGCCAGATTTAATTCTAGATAGGCCTTGGCCTTTCTAGTCTTATTTCTACTTAGCCTGATCACCTCTCTAAATTCACTCCAAAGGGCCTGACCTTACTTTCATCTCCTGTGAACTTTTTGCTTATCCTTGAGCAATGACAATTCTTTATTCATTCAGAGGTTTCTTGTGGCCTTGGCCTGACTTGTTTCTCATTGGGATGCATTGTTCTTGAGCCTGAAGGAAGTGAGCCTTGATTATTGACTAACTCCCCTGGATCCCTCTTCCCTGCAAGGCCTGCTCCCATGGAATTCTTCCAAGAATATCCCTAAAGAGGCCAAAGTTAGCTGATCTGAAGTCTATGGTCATAATCTTGTTCACTGCTCTACTGCCTCTTGGTTCAGTGCTGATCTCATGCTCACTACAGCCAAGGCTGCTCCCAACCTCCATCTCCAATAAGGCCTTCCTTGTTGGTTACTGTGAGGTCAAGCAGCACAACATTCCTTGTGGGATCCTCCACTATCTGTGACAGGAAGTTGTCATCAGTGATTTCCAGGAACCTCCTGGCCTGTTTGTGCCTTGCTGTGTAGCTTTCCAGCAGATGTCAGGGTGGTTGAATTCCCCCACAGGAACCAGGGCCTGTGACTTTGAGGCTGCTTTCGTTGCCTGTAGAAGGCCTCACCCACTTCATCCTCCTGGTCAAGCAGCCTGGAGCAAGCACCCACAGATTGCCACCCTTCCTAGTCTGCCCTTTTATCCTGACCCACGAGCTTTCGACTCGCTCGTCATCCACCCTGAGACAGAGCTCGATACATTCCAAGTGTTGCCTCACAGAGAGGGCAACTCCATCACCTCACCTTCCCGGGCTGTCTCTCCTAAACAACATGTAGCCCTTCATGGCAACATTCCACTATGGGAACTATCCCACCACATCTCCGTAATCACGATGAGATTGAAGTCTCACTAAGAAAGGCGAATTCCATCTGTGCCAGCATGCCTGGCACTGCATAGGCCATTCTGTTGTCAAAACCCCCAAAATTATGGCGGTGACACCACGTGCGGGAGCAGTGTATTTTCTCCATGCGTGGAGGGCATAGTGAGAAACTAAAAGGCTTGTGAATAAAATATTCATTTTGTATGACCTGAATGTGCAGCTTGGTTGTAATAGTTCTTTCTGTTGCCTCTCCGGTCAGTTGCTCTGATTGTGTCTGACAAAGCTGAAGTAATGCTGCTGAGTGTGAGAGCCTTGTTCCACATAGGTCGGTGATTATGTAGTTTACTGTAGGAAGGTGGCCTCTCCAAGGTTATATTCCCTTAGAGTAACAGAAAGTGGGGGCTGGCACATGGCCAAGAAAATAAAAGCATGTCTTTCAGAGATAGGGAACCCTTGCTTTCTTTGCATGCCTTTCTCCAGGCAGGAAAGGAACCAGACAGAATTGTAGAGTGGCTTTTGATGTGCAAGATGTAACATACTCATGATTAAATTGCTGCTCCGCTGGCAGTGAGGGATGAAAATGATGGAGTGACCACATCAGTGAACAAGGGAAGGGCTGTGCATGTCATCTGTCTGGACTTCTCTAAAGCCTTTGACACGGTCTCCCACAATATCCTTCTCTCTAAATTGGAGAGATATGGATTTGATGGATGAACTGTTTGGTGGGTGAGGAATTGGTTGGATGGTTGCATCCAGACAGTAGTGGTCAAGAGCTCAATTGATGATAAGGACATCCTTTGGGGTTCTGGGCTGGGACCAGAACTGTTTAATGCCTTCATCAATGGCATTGGCAGTGGGATAGAGCACAGCCTCAGCAAGTTTGCAGATGACACCAAGCTGAGTGATGCAGCTGACAAGCCTGAAGGATGGGATGCCATCCAGAGGGACCTGGACAAGCTTGAGAAGTGGGCACATGCACATACTTCATGAAGTTCAGCAAGGTCAAGTACAAGGTCCATGCATTTGGGTTGAGGCAACCCCTGGTGTCCATACAGACTGGCTGAGAACAGCCCTGCTGAGAGGGATTTCAGGGTGCTGGTGGATGAGAAGCTGGACATGAGCTGGCAATGTGTGGACAGCCCAGGAAACCAACTGCATCTTGGGTTGCATCAAAAGCAGCATGGCCAGTAGGTCAAGGGAGGGAATTCTGCCCCTCTACTCCACTCTCATGAGACCTCACCTGCAGTGCCGTATCCAGCTCTGAGACTCCCAGCACAGAAAGGTCATTGACCTGTTGGAGCCATGGAAGAAGGCCATGGAAATGCTCAAAGGGATGGAACACATCTCTTATGAGGTCAGGCCGAGAGACTGGAGGTTGTTCAGCCTGGAGAAGAGAATGCTCCAGGGAGACATTATAGCACCTTCCAGTACCAAAAGAGGGCCTACAAGAAAGCTGGGGACAAAGCTTTTAGCAGGGCCTGTTGCAGTAGGACAAGGGGTCGTGGTTTTAAACTAAAAGAGGGTAGATTTAGATGAGATTAAGGAAGAAATTCTTTATTTTAAGGGTGGTGAGGCACTGGAGCAGATTGCCCAGAGAAGTTGTGGATACCTCATCCCTGAAAGTCTTCAAGGTCAGGTTGAATGGGTTTTTGAGCAACCTGGTCTAGTGGAAGGTACCCCCTTTGTGGCAGGGGTGTTTGGCTAGATGACCTTTACAGGTCTCTTCCAATCCAAGGCATTCTATGATTCTATCATCCTTTTCTCTTGCACCAAGTTACTGGTGACCCAGACACACGTGGTATGGGAGAAGACACCCACAAAATTAGACTGAGAAGAACAATTACCACTGGGTACAAAGCCTCCTCCCAGAGAAACAAGAAAGCCACCTATGTGCTAGTGTGTTTTCTGTGGGTTGCATATGAAATTGTGCCTTTAAGGTTCTCAGAATTGGGGCGTTGCATATTTTGACTTTTCTTACTGAAATTTGAAGTCCAGTTAAGTGGAAAGGCTGAGACTGTCTCCTCTGTTGGCTTTTTCAAGCTCAAAAAAGAAGGTTCCATCATATTAAAGCATCACCATTGTATTTGAGCTGCAGTGTAGAAAGGCTGCTCTGTGTGTTGTTACACTAACATCCTCCAGGAAATGTCCAGCATTGGGCCTTTCATCTTAAACACAACCCTTCTCCAGCTCCTAGTAGGAGTGACCCACATGCTTACATGGGAGACTACCTGTAATTTTCACAGGATTTTGTAATTGGATGTGTAGCCGCAAAGAGCCTGACTTTTAGAAGTGTTTTGAGCTGCAAAATCCTTACACTTAAGGGAATCACAGATGCCAGTGTAAAAGGGACAGTTTGCTTTGGTGCCCTAGAAAAGAATGGCATAGCTATTCTTGTTAATGGTGTTCTGTGTGCGTATTGTGTGTGATGTTACTGCCTTTCCGTGGTGTATGTAGTGTGAGCTGAAACTTCAGGTAATATGCAAAAAGTCTCAAGTCTTTACCATGATGTCATCTGATCGATTAAATTTGCTTAGAAAACCCTGGTGTTATCAACATCACTGGGAAAAAAATTACCTCCTTTGTTTTGGTGTGCATGTGTTTAAACCGGGCAGTGTGAAATGGGAAGGACACAGGGATCAACCTTCAGACCTGTGATGCGGCATTCCACCTCCTCAGCGGGTCTGAGCTGGCAGCTGCACAGCCAAAGGCATAGTAGAAATTCACTGCATTTGATAACTTTAATAATTTTCAGGGCTTATAGTTTCAGGATTGGACTTGGTGTGTAAAAGGACTGCCAGCTGACATTGGTTAATTAGTATATTTTCTACCGTTGCTTTTCCTGGTATGCTTTTAGACCATCCTGCCCTTGCTCTTTGGTTACCTATGGGCTGCAGAAGGTTGCAAGCAGATGAAATGAAACTGTGATAATGCTCGACTATTGCCTCTGACTGTTTGGCAATCCCTGCAATCCTGGATATCACTTTGAGGAACAAGGGAGGGGAAGCAAGGGATGAGGTTGCAGAAATATGGGGTGATGATGCTTTTTGAAGCATGTTGGTGTATTGATTTCCACATCATTTTGACAGCTGGAGCTCATGTTCAAGTTTAATGACAAACTGATGAAAGCGTTGGGACCTTATCAAAGCACAGCATTGTTATTCATCGTCTCTGATTCAGTAGCTTCTACTAGACTTTGCACTTCTCACCTTTCCACGGAGCATTTTGCATGTCTTCTGAAGATGTGATTGGCAGGGCAGTGGGACTGGGAAGGTGTGTTGCTGGAGTTGGTTTCGGATTTTACTTTTATGAGTTGGGGCTTCAAGTCTTTGCCAATATCAGTTTGCAGAGTAATTAAAATTTCATAGCACAGTACATTACTTCTTAGTTTCTTCTTTCTGTTCTCTTGTGAGTGGTGGAAATTAATTTGCCACAAAAACCTGTAGCAGCCTACAGTTGTATGCTGAAGCGGGGGTTGTAGGGAATCCTACCCAGTGTGAAGGTAGAATTATATAATGAACTTTTAACAAGCTGCATAGCAATTTCTTGATTATCATATGGTGATATAATTCCTCCTCAAGTGTTCTTGTATTTTGTGCCTGAGTGTTACAGTTAAACAGTTCATTGGCTAATTATCATTAAAGACAACTGTGATACTGTCTTCTGCTGTTGTCATCCTCTGTGTGAGATGGTTGTAAAATTAGCTGATTTGATGGTCTGTGGAGAATATCTGCTACATGAGATACGGTGTACTAAAATGGGGAATATCAGGTTGTAAGTTTGGATTTCCCTGAGCAAATAGCTATGAAAAATTCTTAGCTCTTTATGAAAAGAAGAAAAATGTGGCACTGTATGGGGGTAGATGAAAGCCTCATTAAATACAAGGAGGGGAAGAGTACTTCAGGCCTGTGTTTCAGCACCCTGGCCCACGATAAAGTAGTGGGAGATGAAAGGTGTGACCTCCCTCTTAGCACACGTTCATGACGCTGGGCTGCAGCTGGCTCTGGAGTAGCTCTCCAAAGCTTCCTGCAGGCTGGCCTTCAAAGCAGAGAGTCGGCAGTGGCTTGAAAAGCTACCATGTGCAGACAATCCATGTTGTAAATATGTTTCCTTTTACAAGCACAAACCTAGTGCTTCTCAGAAGAGAAGATGCTGTACTCATTTGCTAGTTGGTGGGTGGGACAGTTGTGTTGTTTGTTTTTATGTTCCATTGGTGTGCAGAGAGCTGGTGAAGGGCTATGTCCTGGATGTTTTGTAAACACCATGTCTATGACTATACTGTATTAATACAGTATATTCATACTTAGTATGAATATATTAAGTATGTCAATGAAGTCTGTGAACACTTAGAATTATAAAAGTAGGTCCTAATCTTTCCTTGTGTGTTTAGATACATATTCGTATATAAGATGACATTACAGTTGCTGCATTTTTTTTTTCATGTTTGAGGATATTTTTGCTACATCTATTTTTAGGGTTAAAATTATTTCTTCCTAAAAGGTTTTATTTACAGTAAAGCAGACATTTCTTCATTGTCTTATTGTATTTTTAATGAATTTGTGTGAGCTTATAAAGTACTCAAGTGAATGTTTAAATAAAACCCTAAAAGCCCTGCTGTCATTCTGTGCTTTGTTTGAAATGACTTACTTGTGTATGTTCAGTAATCAGTGGTTCCATTGAGAAAAAACCTCTTTTCAGTTTCTTTCCTTTTTCTTTTTTTTCCTGAATACTATAAACTTTATTTCAGATCAAAAGAGGACTGCATTGTGCTCTTGACTTGTACAGACACACATGAAACTCTGCAGTGAAAGCATAGATAGCAAATACAAAAAGCTTGGGGGGAGTGAAATCTTTCAGAAGAGCTGTGTTGTGTTGCATGGCATTGATTTCAAGAACATTTTTCTAGTCTTCTAAGTAGGACTCTACTTTTTCTTCCATTTGTACATCCAAGTATATATAAAAGTAATGCCAATAAATATATAGTCAGCATGTCTGTGTCCCTTTTTTTTTTTT